>OMLP01015395.1:43885-55576 GCA_900302685.1 Spondyliosoma cantharus | reverse complement strand
ATACTTCGAGGATCTCCTCAATCCCGCTGACACGCCTTCCATAGAGGAAGCAGAGGCTGGGGACCCAGAGGTTGATCCATCCATCTCCCAAGCCGAAGTCACTGAGGTAGTTTGCCAGCTCCTCAGTGGCAAAGCACCGGGGGTGGATGAGATCCGCCCTGAGTACCTCAAGTCTCTGGATGTTGTGGGGCTGTCCTGGCTGACACGCCTCTGCAACATCGTGTGGCAGTCGGGGACAGTGCCTCTGGACTGGCAGACCGGGGTGGTGGTCCCCCTATTCAAAAAGGGGGACCGGAGGGTGTGCTCCAACTATCGGGGGATCACACTCCTCAGCCTCCCCGGTAAAGTCTATTCCAGGGTACTGGAGAGGAGAATCCGGCCGATAGTCGAACCTCGGATTCAGGAGGAACAATGCGGTTTTCGTCCTGGCCGTGGAACATTGGACCATACAAATTCAATTAAATGAATAGTATCTACAGAGAACCAGCTTGTTTTGCGTGAGTGTGTGTGACTCACGGGAAACTTGGTGTTGAGTTTCTCTCGCATTCGGATGATAGCTGTGATCTCTTCTAGCTGTCTCTTTAGCTGCTGCTCATCCACCTGCAAACGAATATGCATGTCAATCACTCACACAAACAATCATCAACTGACATAATACTTTAATTACAGCCTCATGCCAATCTTTAGATCACTAGCAGAAATCCCCACCGGCATTTCAAGCCTCTTTATTTACTCAGTAAACTCAGTAAGTTGCTGCTAAATCAGCGATGTTGGAGCTAATGTCGCTGCATGACACTTTATTTGAATCTCGTCAAAACAAAATAATGCAGCTAATAATGATATAATAATATAATAGTGCCTTCTGTAGTTTGCCGTTTGTCTTTCAAGAGACGTACATTTTGACAGTGACCGCAGAGATTCACTAGGTACCTACTCTTACTCTTTCCCTAACATCCTTCAAAGAATCTCTGGAAATAAATACAAAATGATCTAAGAACATAATCTTATCACCATACAATTAAAAATTACGCGTGTTAAGACCGATTTCTTTTCAAAAGATTATCATTTTTTAGGCTTACGTGTTCTCTGGCATTTCAACATTTCAGAGCTATGCACTCTCTGCTGTGTTGTGTGCCATTTCGTCTTGTCACCACTTAAGATAATTGAATCAGCTTAGAGAACAAAATATTAAGCCGTCTTGTCATCACCCTGTCTGCCACTGAGCTGTGAGTCTGACCTCAAAGATGGACGTGTAGTGCTGAATGAGGTCCTCAATGGCGCGGCCAGCAGTGTAGTCCTTCCCGTCGGTCTGAAACAGTGTGGGGCCAAACACTATGGCCAGGTTATGGAGGTTCATCTGGTTCATCTCAGAAAAGCGCTGCACACTGAAAGACATGGAGGGAGAACACATATGAGCACAAACAGACCTACACAAGAGGATTTCTGCATGTGTGAGTGTGTGTTACTCACCAGTAGAGGTGGTTGATAAGGGCTTGTAGTGTAGCCTTGTTGACATGAGGCAGTTTGTTCAACAGCAGCTGATACTGGGAGATTTTCAAACTTTCATCCTGAATGGCTGGAGTACAAGACAGAGAGAGGGGAAGGAAAAGAGAAATTGTGAAAACAGAAGGAATAATCAGGATCAAAGAGAGTGTCAGGAAGTGTGAGAGGGAACGAAAGAAACTCAGGATGAAAGTGTAAGTCAGTCAGTGAAAGGAGAATATAAATGTAGACAAATACAGAGGAGAGGCAGCAAAAAAGACCAGGCAGACATCAACATAGGTGAGGTTCAAAGTAGGGATGTTCCCAACAAGTAATTTTCCTGATGTTAAAGTTTATACTTAGACAAGCAGAAAACTACTGTATTTAAGGTTGAAAATTGTCTTTAAATATACTCCATGTATATATTAAATATTTTTCAATTTTATTTTATTTCTTAAAGGCAACTGGTACCATTGCGGCAAGTGGCTGCATAACATTTAAGAAACACAGTTAACATTTAACCAGTGTTGTTTACAAAAGAAAATTACACTTTTGACAATTTTTTTTTTTTTAGAAAGCAATAACATTTCCGTGCAACCTATGTAAATATGCAATTTAAATGTGTACATTATTAAAATAATAGGTTTAGCCGACTAATAGTTTAGGTGCCAACTAATGAGGGTAGCAATGATCAATGAAACTAATCATGTACATCCCTAATTCAAATTGAAAGTAAAAGTGACAAGCTCCTGATAAAGAGTTGTGTTGTGTTCTGAATCAAAGGCCATATTTTCTTGTGAAGTGACAAGTTCAGGTGTATGGATGGAAAATGTAAGGAGTACTGTATCAAAACAATATGACACCTGATGCACATTCTGTTTCATTCGTGAACAACTCCAAACGTCTTCAGACTTTCTGGATGTGAAAACACCATTTCCACAATTGTTTGCCCCAGTAAGATATAACTGTCTTTAAAGGTTTGGGATGACAGGCACTGAGACGTCATCTGCCACATCAATACAATGCAAGTCTGTTGGGACTGCTACTTTAGTCGTCCCTAAACTGTCAAAACTCTTCACCTCCATTGTATTGGTGTGACAGCAGAAGCCTCTGAGACAAATGCAGTGTCTCCAAACCTCATAAAATAAATATAGAACTATTCTCATGGCTGGATACCACGAGGTGTAAGTGGAGAAATGTGTTTTTTTTTATTTGGGTGAACGGAACCATCTTCACATTACAGCTTGAGCACAAAAACAGCCCTGTAAAACTCACCAGCAGCACCGAGCCAGGTGCTGGAATCCTCTGACGTGAACAGTCCCTCTTCTAACTCCCTGAAGAAGCGTTTGAGTGTGTTGGAGACGTCGTCCACCTGGTGCTCTCCCTCTCTCAGTCGAAGACTGCGAGCGTCACGACGGAATCTCTCACACAGCGCTGCCACACGGGAGTTCACACCACTCTTGCGATAGATGCCCTCAGACGTCAAGCCTAGACACAAAAACAAGCATACACAGAAAACATGATGTTACAAACGCAGACAATACACATAAAGACAGGACTTTATGTTAAACCACTGTTGGCTTAAAAAAATATTATATTCTCAATGTATACAGAAGCATCATGTGGTCCAGTAAAGATCTTGTCAACTGAACTTCAAAGACCTTAAAAACAGGCAGAATACAGGGTACTCCAACTAAAAACTAGTCTTATTTTCTGGAAAAAAGTCCCTTGAGGGGAAATTATGAAGATGAGGTTTTAAGAGGATCCATAATCCATATTAATGCAAAACTTGAGAGTAGTGAGAAGGACACGACATAAGGCTATTCAGTTTTAGATCGTTTTATGCAAAATGGCAACACTCTGCTGCACTAAACCTAAAGCATACAAAATATTAATTAATGATGCCAAAGACTGTATAACCCATCATCAGTCAGTCGGACCGACTTCTGAAGGCAAATAATCACAAATCAGCAGGATATCTGCCGCAACATTGTTTATGATGGGGGATAGGGACAGAACAGCAAAATGCCTACACTGAATTTTGTGTTAAATTAAATAAACTGTCCTGAGTGACTCAATGCATTTTATGTCCAGCAGAGGGCTTCTGCTCATCATTGCTTGCTTTTCCTCTGTTCTGTTTTTTTTAGCTGCTCACAGTGCCAATGATTCATGATAACGTTCTGTTTAAAACAACTTTTTTTTTTTTGGACTGCAGTTTCTCATATGGCTGCAAACATCTGAAGTTCAGAAGAAGACATGTATATTGTCAAAATGTCAAAAAAAGAATGAAAAATGGAAAAAAAACAAACCCTACACATGAACACAACACAAAGGATGATTATCAGATGACAAATGACAACAACTAGTACATGCAGGTGAAAACAACAGGACCGTTTTGCCCTGGTTTCCCAGAATGCTGACCAGAGGGATTAACATTGACAAAATAAGGAATATCAGCATAATGAAGCCTGTACACACTTGTACATTCAATGGAGGGAAATGTCGGAGTGAGAGGAGGAAAACTGACAGAATGATCAAAGGAAGATAACAGGCGTTGACAGAAAGTGACAAAAAAGCAGGTCAGCTGGTTCAGGAGGAAGACAAAGAATGAAAAGCCAGATAAAGAAGAGAAAACAAAAGAGAGGGAAAGCAGTAAGGAGGGAGCAAGAGGAGAAATGGAGGTGGAACAGAGTTGTTTTGTTGTCGTGCGGTCCGTTGGTCTCTGGCAGAGCCAGAACTCCTGCAATTATAGTCACATGAGGACACAAAGTGCCAAGTGTGCGTATACAGGAACTGCAAGAAAGACCGCACACATGTCAACACAGTGTGTGATAGAGTGAGCGCTGTGACTCTTTAACCGTCTGTGTGAATCTCTGCAGGTCTCTCACCACACTGTGTGATGTAGCCGATGCAGCTATGTACTATGACAGGTATGTCTGTCTCCGTCAGCTGCTGCTGGCTCAGCGTGTCTCCTCCACTCCCTGCTGCCGCCTGGATGGCCGTGCACCAGTCGGCGAAGTCCAACTTCCTCTCTCCCTCTATGTACAGAGTTCTAAATAAAGAGAGAGGCAGACGTCAACATCCAACAAGTGGAATAAGAGATGGAAAACAGCATGAGAGTGAGGAGGAAAAATGGAGAAAAGACCAAAAATTATTTAATGACGATTACATTTTCTAAAAGAAACAAATTATCATACTATTGACTCTACACTTCTAAAAGTGGCTCAACTTAAGCATCACCATTGTAACAAACAACCTGTATTTAAATCCCTCCTCTCACCTTCCTCTCTCCACCAGAACCAGCACCTCGTTGTCTTGTTGAATCGCTGTAAAACACAAACACACACAGAAATTATATTATTCCAGATAGCCATGCTTTTAAACACTTTACATTATGTTTGTGCTTCATACTACTGGATTTCATACATTCTTCACTTTAAATCATCACACTGACAACTTCCACCTGCCACTGTGTGTGTGCATATCTTTGTGTATTTATGATCACGTGTCTCACTCACAGAGTTCGTTCAGCTTCCGGAGGTGGATTTCCTCCCCCTGGCTGTCGGCCAAGTAGGCGTGAAGTGTGGAGCCCACCAGAGCGAACCAACCAACCTTGGATGTTTGTAGATTTAGGCCGTCCTTGCACTTCAGACGCCCGAGCCGCTCAAAGCCCAACCTCAGTAAAGGCTCTGCGGTGGCTGGAATAAAGCTCTGCAAATAAAAAGGAGAACATTGTTGCTTTTGTGACACAATACACATTAATCATTGTTTCCCTTTTCTTCTGATGATGATTTAACCACTTCAGTCTGTGCATTACTGAAACCCTCTGAGAAAACCAATACTAATTAAATTGCTAGAAGAAGTCCTGCACTTCAATAGTAGGGGGATTGCTAGACACATGGAGCGAGGCGTGTGGTCAGTAATCACGCAACAAATTCACCTTAGGGTCAGGTCTTACTGTCTTTGTGGCTAGACATGTAGGAGCCATGGCTGTACTGTAAATCTACTATCTTGTCATTTATGTCTTGCAATGATCTGTTAGGCGGAAGTGGACAATAGCTGCAATTTATCTTGATTCAGCCAATCCAGCATCGTCAATATCGTTTCAAATGCTGCTGCAGAACTCTGACACATGCAATTGTTTTTATTACTGAATTTCTAACACAGACACTTTCTTCTATTTCAGCCGTTAAGAGAAGCAGATCAATGCAACTGTCGGGTCATTTCACACCTCCACCATTAGCTGAAATTATCTCAGCTGTTCTGAAGGAAAATTAATGTCACAGGAAACAAGTCAGCATTAGCTAGTCCTATCCTGACAACTAGGCAGCATTTCCTGCCTCACTACACTAGCAACTGCAAAGCTTCCACTTATCAGAGCTCTCCACTCTCACTAGAAAAAAAACTATTAACATTACCATGTCAAATCTTCCTTCTGTAAGAGCCTATCTGTGGAGAACGGAGAAGAATTTGTGCTTGTGATTCCAGACCGTAATGTGTACTTAGTGGTTACCTTGGCAATAGACTTGACCCATTCTTTGTGGCTGTCTGGGTCATCAGTGCCAAACAGATAGAGACGCTCAGACTCTGAGTAGAGTTCAAAGGTATGGTCATACCTGAAGGTCAGAAAGAATGTCATGAGGAAGACAGTCAGAGGAGGAAAAAAAAGGAGGAAGACAGAGAACAAAGTAATTTTGCCAGTTTTTGGTTGTAAGCGTGTACCCATGTTTCTCAGGCGGTTCGACAGCCAAGCAGACAATCTCTGAAGCTTTCAGAGCTCCGTTGGGGTTCGAGTTCTTGTCACTCTCATAGTAGCTGAAGGTGCCGTCATTCAGGGTACACCAACGACGACTGAACTCTACATGGAGGGCACAAATAAAGATTAACCAAACATAATATGCCATCTTTATTGAATGTAAGTGTTAGTAAGTTACCTTCTCTGGACTTGCGCTCAGTGATAGCCCGAGCCATGGACGCTGTCTTGAACAGAAAGCCATTGTGAGACACACAAGTTGGTGCTGAGTAATGTACCGGGTCCATGTCCCCGACCACTTCCAACCGTGGTAGCTCTGCAGGAAAACAAACAAACACGAAAGTTAAATAACGCAAAACCTATAATACAGGCTGTCATCTACTGGGAAAAAAACAGAGAAGTACATCAAGTTATGTGGAAAATGGTAAACACCCAAAACCCTCCTGGGTATGACAGGAATGATTGGTTGTGTTACATTTGAAAAACGTCATTATTGCTGGAAAACAAACCGGCACTTTGAAGAAATTATAAGGAGTAAATATTCTACACAGTCAGAACAAACTGCCATTATGTACGCCTCATTAAAAATAAAGGTGCTGCAATATGAACATGTGCATAAACAGTAATACTGTACCTGTGTTGAGATTGTGGCTTATTAACTCTGCCTGTAAGGGTTGTGAGTGAGCGTTGGCCAGGGAGAGAGGGGAGGGCCAACTTGCCATACCAGTCGAACAATTTACATCTGCACCGCAGAATATCAGGCTTAACGTCTCCAACACATCACTGCACTGCACATTAATACATAGAGCCTAGAGAGAAGGAGAGAGGAGGAGAAACACAACCGAAAGAGACATGATTCATTTTCTTATAGTATTTGTAATGCTATTAAACTCCAGACCGATGCTGAAACATCACAGAAGGAATAGAGAGAGTGTGCAAGGGAAGAATGCAGGGTCAGTGAGACAGAGACAGAAAGAGATAAAAAAAAAAGTAATATAAAAAAAGAAAGGATGATACTGAACTGATAATAAACTGATGACTTGTACTACAACCCTGCAGCTGCTGACCTGGCTTTTAATGCAGTCATGTGATCCTCTGTCAGCTTTGTTTCGAGGGAAACAGCTGAGGTCAAACTCAGTGTGTCAGTGTAGGCAGGATTTAAAACCTGCAGCAGGCCCTCTACTCATCTACAGCCTCCAACTTCTTGTTGTTGTTAAAAATACAAATATACTGTGATGTCAATAAAAAAACTGAAGTAATTATTTTGGGATTTTTGACCTGTGGAGGTTATTGTTATGATTTAACCACCATCATATCTCAAATGTTTTGAGTCTTGCGCCAGTTGAGTGCTCTCTAAATCCACTCTATGCACATTTAATAAAAAAAGCAACCTGGAGCCATTTTATAGTGATTAGTCTGTAAATCCAGGTGAAGTTCTCATAGGAGCACTGCTAAAATGAATCTAATAGGAAAGGTCAAGCTAACTAGTCTGCGAAACCTTACCTCCACTTTGTGTAGGGCTACAGATATTTAAAGATAAATTTGTTAACTCTCATTTATTTCAGTGGTACTTAAGAAAAAGATTTGCTGTTTATTATTTTATGAACTATTGAGGCATTTCCAACATTTACTTCCCATACAAATGGACCAATTAAAATCTCTGCATGTGCAGCAAGAAGCCATTTTGGCAAAACAGAAAAACAATCATTTCTTGTAAGTGGAAAAACAAATACCACTGTTTTACTTCCTTGTGTTGTGGATCATTATCCTCCTTTGGAGATAATTTTGTTATAAACTTATCGATGACAAATATTACAGATTTCTGTATGTCAACAATTGTAAGGACAAAACTACAGCTTTGTTTTATCTTAAAGCAATTAAAGTAACACATTTTGTCTAAATACTGTAAAACCAGATGTAAAGAAAGCGGAAGGAGGGGGAGGCAGACTAGGAAAGATTTTAGGACTGAGAAAAGGAAGATGCAGTGTTTTTACAGCTGAGGAACTCAGACTAGTGTAATCACACACACACACACACACACACACACACACACACACTCTGTCGGTCTGTCTTCTGTTAAAACCAATAAGCTCTGTTGGATCTGATTGAGAAATTCCACAGAACTCTGTCACATATACAGACAGAACCCCTCCTCTATTTAAGCACTGTTGAGCCTCTACACAAACACATACAGACAAACAAACCAATTAACACAGATTAAAATTACACAAGAGCCCCCCCTTCTCACACACACACACACACACACACACACACACAAAGATAAAAGACATCGAGACCAACTGCATTTCTGTCTCACGCACCAGTGAAGACATCTGAACTAAAAGGCTGCAGTCAGCCATCTGGGGTGGAAGACGTCCACTCCAATAATCTCATCATATGGATCACATGAGTGCCATGATAGAGCTGGTATATAGGGCTTGGTAATGTTATTTCAAGCTACATTCTAGGTACTTTAGTGGCTGCAACAGTCTGCCATAGGTTGCAGCAGCTTCTTTCAATGTATATATGTTGCAGCTGACAGAGGTAGATTCACCTGTAGACTTGACTGCACATTTTAAGGCTAAAAATGCATAAGAAGAGGTATAAAAACAAAACCTGTTAAGATGGATTTTTGATTTTTAATTTTGACTAAATCATAAAATAAATCCCTTTAAAATAAACATTGATTGAAACTGATATACCTTATTTACAAACATAGCTGATAAAAATCTGCCTTATCTTCTTGGCAGGTACTAAAGTCTAGTTGCCTGTTTGCTTTGACCGACTGTAAGCTTGTTTTTTCTTTCAATACAGCTAATTACATCATATCATAGCAGTAATGAAGAGGAAAGGGAAAAACATGCAGTATTTTATTTCAAAACTTTGGAATAGGGGCAGATCGAGTTAGTGTTATATCTGATGGGGTTGAACTACAGTAGAGGGTAAGAAGACAGAGGTGAAGGAGTTCAAAAGATTTACTTCAGAGTCTGAATGCCCACGACACAAAAGTACAGAAGGAAAAATGTAGCACCATCTTGGGAAAGTGGACCGATGGGGAACAACATCGTAGATAGAGTGTTGATCCCTGCAGTGGGTTTGATTGACATTTTGTATTTTCACCTTTTCCTACTTGGATGTGGACACTTTCTACTTTCCCCTTTCTCATTGTCTCCGGCAAACTGTGTTCTTGTCTTTTAATTCTGCAAACTCTTTGTTCCCCACAAGACTGAACTGAACTCAGGTGTTAACTCAGCTTTTTTCTAATAATTTATGTCAGGAAGATTTAACTAAGGCCTCATAGTTGGGAAACTGTACACCACAAATAAAAACATGTCTTTAGCTTGCTCTGCATCACTACGGCTATAAGAGAAAAATGGGTGCCCATTTGCTGACTCCCATTTTATCCACTTAAATCATTACTGTGATATGACCATCATGTTTATCTGTACTGGCTGATGTTACAAGCCAAAAAAAGTCAATAATTCAGATCGATCCCTGTAGGCCAGGCCCTATCATAATATCAATGCAATGTGACAGCTTTTTTTGGTTGACATACTGGTCACCCAAAGTAAAAGTAAAAAGTAAAAATGAACAAAACTAGCCCTCTGTCCCACATGGACAAGCATTTGAAAACCACGTTGCATAAATAGGTCAGTGTCCTATGAAGTATCAGTAGAGAGAAGTGAACCAATCAGCACAAAGTACAGTGAGGAAATGGGTTTGAGTGTTTGAGGACTTCACGCCCTCCAACATCTGCTGCCTATGAAACAGAGAGTAATGTAATAACGCATATAGACACACATGCACACAGAGAGTGGGAGAGAGAAAGGGAATTCAAGAATCTTTCTCAATTTCCCCAGAGAGGGAGAGAGAGAAAAAGAGATCGTATCTGGGTGTGTCTGAAATCACAGGCCTCCATCTGGCTTCTGCAGTTATATGGGACAGAAATGGAGGAAAAGGGAGAGATGAGAGGCAGAGAGGAAAGAAAAATATTGTGAAAGGAAGATGAAAGCGAAGGGCACATTAATCAGAGGCTGATTGTACTTGGCTACAACTCAACACAATACACTCAGCTCCTAAAGTACGGATACCAACATACGTAGCCGACTCTGCTTTGTCGATTTCAGTGTAAACTGGACATCCAAGCAAAGATACACCCACATTTTTATATATATGTGTGTACGCATGTCCATATATTAAATCCAGATGAGGTAGAGCAGTTATCCACATATGTTCCATCATTACCTCACCAGGGAGATGGAGGTGAAAATCCAGACAGAGTAGAAGGGGAGGAGAAGAGAAGAATGAATATGACATGGAGGAAAAACAGAAAGGCAAACACACATAGAAAAAGGCAGACATTGAGGGAAGGAATGAAAAGCACTTAGAAAATAAACAAGAAACCAGATCACATCTTCCTGTACAATCGACAAGGATTTATGACTTTAAATCCTCCAGTGTGAAGAAGGAGATGAGAGCTGGAGAATGGAAAAGAATGAGCTCCAGCGAAAAGAAAGTGTGAGGGAGATGGAGCTTTTCTTCTGTGGAAGCCACTTTCCCAAACTATAAAAGCACAAAAACAAGCCTATAAAGAGGTTTTTACTATTGCCTCTCAGCTACGTCAGTTTTCTATATTAAGTACCAATATAAATGTCAACATAGGCACAACAAACACATGCTCAACAAGACTTGGATCAGTCGTGGTGGTCCAGGTGGGAAGATGTTAACTCATCTGCTTGTGACTTGAACAAAAATGGGATGTGTAATCTAATTAGGGATCATAAACAAGATGGTAAACAACAGTTTTGTTTAAACAAATTCAGCAAAGATGCATGATAAAAGCAGCCTGGACAAATAATAATCCTTTTTAAACTTGGCACACATACTCTCAAACTGTCAACACTTTGCATCAAGGAAACAACCAAACAGCAAAGCATTTCTGATAGATCTATCAAAAGGCTTTAAAAAGAAGGTTCAAATATCAGTGTAACATTATAAGAAACCATGGAGGAAGTATTCACACAGAAAAACAAACAAGAACGAGTTCCTCTGGGTAATTTGCGTGCTCAAACACATTTCAATATTTGTCTTAAATAAAAACATGAACACTATGTTCTTGCAAGAAAATTAATGAATGTAAGATTGTTGATAACATCTAAAGTTGAGAACCTAGTGTAAAAGGGCGAAGAAAGAGAGCAAGAGGCAAAGAGAGAGGGGAACCAAAGTGAGAGGGACAATGATGTCCATTGACCGAGGTGAGCCTCTATCATCTAACTTTGACTACACAGTGAACACATGGACACACACACAGACAGAGGGAGCAACACACACCAAAAATGCAAAAAGGCACACAAACATGCCTACACACACACACACACACACACACACATTAATCAACAGACGACAAACCAGCACACTGAGCTTCATGCTCCTCACATCCTGCACTGGCCACATGT
>OMLP01015395.1:0-37516 GCA_900302685.1 Spondyliosoma cantharus | reverse complement strand
TATTTTGTGCATTTGTTGATGTGTGTTTGTGTATGTGTGTGTGTGTGTGTGTGTGTGTGTGTGTGTGTGTGTGTGTGTGTGTGTGTGTGTGTGTGGGCATTCATACCCCTGAGGTGGGTTCTTGTCCAGCCAGCCCATCTTGATGACAGCAGTGAGCGGAGAGCTGTCTTCTTTAGCGGGTGTAGGCAGTTTGCCAGAGCTGGGCAGATAAACACTGCCTTGCTGGTTACTGATGCCCCCATCTTGCCATTGTGTAGACCTTTAGAGTAAACAATATAAACAGGAAGAAACCTGAAATTAATGTTTGCAAAATGAGCATGTCTACTTTTTCTGAATGAATGTCTTTTTGTCAGTCATTCAATATGGTGCAATTACCTTTATTAAACTTAATCGGAGAGAAAACCAACAAGCATCAGTTCTGTGTCACCACACAAACCATTGTTTCTGGTTGACATAGTTTTCATCTGACTGGTGACTGTGATGACAGTTCATATGAAACAAGAAGGAAGTTGTTGACTAGACTACAATTTTACAGAAATTGTAAGATTTTTTTTTAGCTCAACAGCTGAGCTTGCACAAACTATTTATAATCTACATGAGGCCCAATCAGCAGCAGCTCACAAAACAGAAAAGAAATGGAAATCCCCTTGAGCCTTTCATAGTAGCTTTCTAAACATCTTGCACAGTTGCCTCTAAATAGTAATTAATGATTGTCAAGAAGCCAGATGAACAATGAATCAAGCTTTTTGTTATCAAATACATTCCTATTCAACACTGACCAGATGTATGGAACATATATAAATGCACTGATTATTGGGGCATTCCTGAGGTCATATGTGAAGTTATATTTCTCATTTTGTGTACTTACAACTACAACAAAGCTGAGAAAGCTGCACAACCTAGTTGTTTCCTGTAATAAATTGTGCTAGAAAAAAAAGTTAATATACAGGTATACTTGCCTGTGCACTGTATATTCACAGTATTTATAGTTACACAAAAGCAGGTTTTAACCAAGCAAGGTAAATGGTAAAAAAATAACAGATAGTTCACAATAAAAAAGATACACTGGTTAATAATTTTTGCTGAGGTCTGCACCATTTCTGATGAGCAAGCAAGGCTGGAGGCGGAACTCGCTGAGTGCATTCACACTTAGTTGGCCCAGGCAAAATCTGTGAGCGCTTTAAGGCTCTGAACTTACTGTATACATGTAGATGTAAATGTTTAAAGGGAAAAGCTGAGACAGAAGGATGGTTCTAACTCCAGCATTACATCCTATAATAAAGTTTGTTTAGATTCGCATTTTGTCACTATTTCAAGCTGTCCAATTCATAATTACATTTTATGCTGAACAGTGACAACATTCTGTGTTGGCGGCTGTCAACTGGGCTCTGTAATCCCCCTGAAAAGGGGGGACAACAACATCACTGCCCCTGTGAGGGAAAAGCGGGCTAGAAAACGAAACGAAAGTGACAACATTCCTCATCCCATGAGTCAGGCCTCTACACTCATAAGACAAGGAATTGCATTTACACATAACTTTCAGACACAAACAACTCAAGTGTAAGTAGTGTTTTTTAAACGTACTTAAAGCAGCTACAAGGCTACTTGTACTACTTGATTACTGCTGATTGATTTTGGCAGCCCCTTTGTAGAAAACAGTATGAGCGCCCCTCGCCTCCAACTCAAAATATTTTGAGTGATTGATATTTTTATTTTTTTCAGTGCTACTTTTCTGTTTCTGGAATGCATAGAGATAAGATAATATATCTATCTGCAAATACATACTGGTATATTCAATGAGCAAACAAAGCCCTGGTGGGGAAACATTCAGCCTCATACTGAAGCTATATGTGGATTACTAAAGTCAGCAATGTACTAACTTCAAAAGTCAAATCTGTCTCTGTGGTTGCTTGTTTGCTTCTCTATGGTACAGCATGAGTGTCCGGGCTTGTGTTCATGGTTTGTGTGTTGATGCATGACTCACTCATCATCATCCAGCATCTCATCATCGCTGCACAAAGAACTGTAGCGTCCCTTTCGCTGTCCGGGCACTTGCAGGGTCATATCCTAGGGAAGGAGAGAGACGTCAGTCACACAGTGCAGGGGGAGAAGAGAAGGAAGGGTGAAAAAGAGAAAACACTTACCCCGTCTGGTGTGTTCAAGCGATGAACACTTGGGTATAACAAGTCTGGATCCTCGTAGTCATCAGAATCATCATCGACTGAAACCAACCCTGAGGGAGGAGAGGGTTAGCAGAAATGGAATTGTGCAGCTGTAAGCCTGGTTTGCAGAGGAACTTCAAAACACTGACATAGTTGTCCTATCAACACAAGAGGTAATATATTGAACTATTTATTTAATGAACATTCTGGTTTCCCAGAATTGATCAACAAGGACTGACAAGCTTCACATTGTACTGACACTCAAATTTTGGACAAGCCTCTATTAACTATTCTGCAACACAGCAATACTGTACAAGACATACCGCCTTTTGTATAAGGGGATAATTCGTTTTTTCTGTGTTGGAACAATAATATAACTCTGCGCATCCTGTATGGGTAATACACAAAGTATCCATTTTGGAATGTGATTTTTCCATTTTCAGCTGTGAAACCACCAGTATTCAAAACCACAAGAACACATCTGGAAGGCCATGAACAGAGAAAGTAAATCCACAGAATTAATGTTGAACATCCATATACTAAAGACACATACAACCAGACTCAAACTCAACACATGTTCAGTCTTTCTCTGAGGGTTACTAAAAGCCATTCTTGGAAATGCCGTATGATACCTGTCGGAAGAGAGCAACAACAGGGAAATTTTACACAATCAAAAGTAAATAACACAACTGATCACACTGGTTACTCAAGTTATTAGTGCCAACAGAAATGAAATGGCCTGGCAAAGACAGCTGAAAGTGTTGTTGTGCAAGCACAATATATCAGTTTGTCAGTGTGGTAGCAATCTCTAGCTCCCTAAAGATTTTCATCTTGAGTGACACATAAGAGAATAAATATTCAACTCATATTCCCTCCTGCACATCAGGTAAGGTCAATAATATCAATCTGAAACAGCTTGTTTTCAGATGAGAACAGACAGCAGGTTTACAGAGGCTGTTACTACCAAGCACTGCAGCCCAAAGTCTTTGCATGCTTGCAAACAGCTGACGAATGTATTGGTCTGCGACAGCATGGACAACAGTCCATCAGTAGCACAAGGGAAAATGTTAAAAGTTAATTTTCATTGGAACACAAACAGTCCTGGTGATACTACTTTAGCTGAATTATCTAGAGACTCTACTTGAGGCTCAACTAAGCTTCAAACCTGTAACACCTGTTCCATAATGCCACCTCAGAGCCAACTTGATCAAACTATCTTTTACCTAGTTTACTGAATGCACCTTCAAACAGAGATCAGAGACAAGAAGGGAGGGATATAAAACAAAGCTGCAGTGTTGATTTGTGCAAGACAATCAACATTTTCATGGTTCTCTTTTAGTTGTATTAAACTACTTTTTTCTTACAGGCAGGGTCTGTTTCATTTCTTTAATTTTCAAACTTGACATTCATGACATGAGTGAAAAGTCTACTTTCACAATGAGTTGTGTCAAAATTACCTATTCACTGTTTTAATTACGAAGCCCTCAAGTAAAAGTAACCTAAAGCAAGAAGATATTGTGGTTACGATTTTACATGAGAAATTATTATTTTACTCATGATTTATTATTTTTATTAGTTTATTTTATTTTGACTTTTGCAACCTCTGATGTAAGGCATAAAATGTGCTCCTTTCCAAACTGTGTTCCAGGCTCCTTCAACTCAAGATGAGACAGTGTGCATATGGCTGATTCTGGGAATCTTAATAAATCTTTCGCAAGGCAAGGCTCTGTGGAACTGGGTTCTTTCTCACCAATTGTTGTGTTAAAACCTGGAACAACAATATGCAGTAGGCTCTAAAAGCCTTACACCACTTTGACAATCTGAAATATTGTCACATAAATCTGGAAAGAATGCACATGCACATTTTCCATTGACTTAACTTTTCACTCACAAAAACGTAATATAACAATCAAAACAAAGGCAAAATAGAAGTATCCACATTGGTCGTCTCAGACATTTAGAACCCAATGTCATGTCCAATTGACATGGAACTAACAGTACTGCTGGTTCACAGCAGTGAAGAACGACTGCAGAAGAGGAACTTGTGAGATAACAATGAGTTTTGATCCGGTTGGCAGACCGTGTCAATGGTTATGCCTTAAGTGGAGCTAAGCTTAAAAAAAACCCTGAATGGAAGTAGGCTAATCAAACTAGCAATAACTGGTAAGAGAAGGTTTCAAACTTATTCTAATTTTTTAAAGATAAAGAGAACATTAAGAAAGCTTTGACAGGAATCATGGACACATTTGTTTCCGAAGAAAGACTGAATGATCAAATCTGTAGACTAAAAAACTACAACTGGTTTAAGCCTCATTCATGCTCTTCTACCACAAGGGAGTGAATGCACAAGTGCTATTCAGCAGCAGTTACATACATTTTCATCATTGAAACAGTTAAGCAGAAATTGACAGGATGTGAAGTTGTAGCCTATTCATACTGTAAAAACAGAAATGCAGGTTTGATATAATTCTCACAGCAAAAAAATAAAATAAATTATGTGCTACATTATATGTGTAGTATCATATGCTGATTTTAGTACTTACGGGAGTCACAAAGAGGTTGGGACACAATCCTCGTAGGCACAGGGGGATAAGTGTCAGGTTGAGTCGACTGCTGTGTGTTTTCTAGAGTTTGGGGCGTCCTGATGCGAGGTGGGACCTGTGGAGTTTGCTCTTTCTGCGTCTCATCAGCAACTGTCTTGGTGGGGCTGTGGGATAAAGGGATACAGGAGAGGTCAGCAGAGGTTTGAAGAGCAGGAGAAGAGTCCTCGGACACTCCAATAATCTGAGATCTTGTGAAAATCCCAAACAGACGACTGATTCTATACATCCTTTGTTGGGAGGAAAGGCCTTCTCCCTCCTCCGGTCTCGTCTTTTCTCATTCCATCATAAAAACTTCAAAGACAACAGTATTTACTCCAGGCTCCTAATCCAAAAGGAAAAAAAGTCTTGTTGCAAGCAAAAAAGTTACACAGAGGCCTCTAAAATCGGTATGGAGACAACTCTGGTAACCTGATTCAGTCCACATTATTGACTCTAGAGTCGTAGTCTCTGCTGAGTCTTCTTCGGTCATACGGAATTTTTCCCAGAGCTGTGGCAAAAGGGTGACCCTCTGCTCCCCTCCCCTCTGTTTTCCCTGTCTGCTTCTGCTTGAAGCAGCAAGTCTGAACCTGCCTCAACCTGCAAGATCTCCATGTAAACACAGCATACCTAGATCACCTGCAAAAACACACATATACAGTGTGTTTGCTCCAGAGATGAGCTAGTACATCAGTTGTACAATATACCGTTGTGGAGGATTCCAATCATAACAATATCGCCAACATGTTGTGTTGTATTGAACATTAACATAATTATGGCTGGATTCAGAGGGCACCATGAACACTTTATTTGCCGGTTTATTTTGATTCACCATAAGGGAGCACCTTTTTACTAGGCAACATTACCTTGTGGATTAACTGAAGCTAGTTTGCGGATTTTGAGTGGTAAAGTTCAGTGAGAGAGCATGAATTTTACATGGCTGACACACAGGATCTCACACAATGTATACATTCTTCCTCCCGGGTCAGCTTCAACTCTCGCCATAATGCAAGTCCTGATGATCTGCCCTTTAACTACTGATGCCAGCACCACACACAAAGAAGAAAGTTCTCCTAGAAGATCTTATAGACAGGTAGGTCGGATCAAAAACCATTGAGTTCAGGAATTATATCTTATGAGGGTCAGAGGATCGAAATGTCATACACAACCATCCTGCTTTTGTTTACGGTGTTGTCAAAGCTGCAAGGTTTGATTAAATCCACTGCAATTTTACATTGTTTTAGCACTGAAGTATTTCAGGAAGGTCTGCTGAATACTGTGAGAATACCATTTATCATGATATTTTTAGTCTTTCTTGGCCAGCACACATTCATTGCACTTCTATTTCTTGCACATTGTGAAACTTACAATACACAATCCCATGCATTGGTAGCAGGCCAAGTATTACACATGTAACTCTCCTTAGCTACTTCCTCTAGCTTTTCCTGAGCCAGAGAGGATCTATATCCATGCAGGGAATTCCGTGTGGATCTCGCACAGTATCTTGCCTGTAAACAACACCTCCACTGCTTGTTCACATGACATGTATAGCCTAATTGTAATATTAGCTGAAATAATAAAGATTTTTTTGTATTTTATACTGTAACAAATACACACAGGATCATTAGGCCTGATGCTAAAAGGAAGTTACACATTGACTCATCAATTATTACAACAGCTTAAGGATGATTTGTTTCACATGGACTGATGTAGTATGTTGTAGTAGTAGTAGTAGTATTTGCTCGTCACATATACACATATATGTACACATATTTGGCAAACGTTGCTTGCATTGCGATTTTTTGGCAATAAAGGCATAAAGGCACATTCAATTTATTCCTTCATATAAAGCACAGTGTAATGTTGTACTATCTATTGTTACCACTTTATGATTCATTTAGTTAGTCATGACATATAAACTCAATCATAGGAAAATAAATTAATTCACACGATGTTAAAAACAGACACAAAACACATTATTGTCATGCGGACAGGAAAGTCAAGAGTGAGCACATAGGCCTTGTTTCAGTCCATCCAGTATTGTGAAAGTTCCTCTTTAATTTCTGTCTTTAGTGAATTTCCTTCATTACAGTCACAAAAATCTGCTTTTACACTTGCAAGCACATAAGAGATTTGAGTCACACATTACAGGAAACCGCTTGAGAACAGATTTCTACATCCATAACAAATGTTTAGTACTTCAGAGACAGCATACTCAATTTAACGTTGTTGAAGCAAGCTTTGTTAGCTGTTGGACACATAAAGTGCTCTGCTAGTTTCATTTTAAGTGGTACTTAAAGGTTGTGTCTGTATTGTCAAGATGAAAAATAACTACATTTAATCAATATATACCACCTTAATAGACCCCTGTGGACAAATTATATTGCTTTGTTATGCACTTGTTCCTGCACAAACAAAAAACATTTAGAAAGTGGCCTAGCTAACCATACTTAACTGAAACAGAGGTTATAACGAATCTGAATACATATATATGTAAATATATATACATATATATCCTATTCATTAGCTCTGTTTATAAATCATCCAGAAAATGATACAGAGTCTCACAATGACGGGAAACTGACCTGTTGACACAGTTCCTCCTTTTTTTCTCAGAGGAGGACTGCTGAGAGGGGGGCTAGCTAGATGCTATATTTAACCTGTTCTCCGCTAGCTAACAGATGACAGTAGGCTGAAAAAATATTAACACTACTTTGTCCTCCCACATTATGTGTATATGACTTTTTCTGGGGAAATGTTACGCTTGTTCTATACTGAGAACATCTGCCAATAGCTAATTGACCCCTTTGTTATGGTGTTCCAGCCTGTTTTGGTCTGAAGTAGGCTAAGCAAAATATAGCAGAAAGCTAATCTATGCTGTTACACAAAGCCAATATACACAATTTTGCATTTCTGTTTGAAGAATGCTCTACATGTCATTGATGATGGGGAGTGCTAACATTAAAGATAAGAGCACAGCTGATATCCATGGCAACTAAACACACCAGGGACACCTTTGGAAAATCCCATCTGAGTGGTTTTGTCACAGACATTCAGACCATATACAAATACAAATATCAGTTTCCTAAACACCTAAAGTCTAAGGACAGAGCAGGATCTCTGGTCTCAGCCAAGAACATCCTCCAGTCAAGGTAAAACAAACTAATTTAACACGGTCAAACCCGTTTTCTATTAGCTGGTAATGAGCGGAAAACAGCTACGCATATAGCACAGCAGAAAACATGAGCAGAAAGAAAGAAAAGTCTTCCTTGTTTGAAACCCTACCACAGAACGGAATCAGGAGGGGGATGAGAAGAAGAAAGCACATGCTGAAGACGAGTACAGGCTGAGAAAAGTCATGTAAAGATATGTTTAGGATCAATGTTACCTGTCTCGACATGTTCAAAGGGAGTCCTCTGCCATGATGATACAAAAAGCTTAAAGACACACACACCCACACATCGGAGGAGATGAAAAAAAAAAAAAAAAAGGGAGGAGGAAATGACCAACTAACTTAAAAATGGGAGGAGGCAAAAAAGCATACTGACAAGGAAACAAGAGAGAGTGTGAATGTGTGCTGGTCAAGGCTACATAAAGTCTGAAGGTAGTTCCTGGTAACAAATCACTTTTGTTTTCCCCTATATCTTTATTTCCTCACTCTCTCCTTCTCTCCACAGAGGCTAATGAGGAGGAGAGTTTTTAACCGCTCTGTGTTGTTCTCCATTGTAACTTCCTCCCTCTCTTTGCATCTAGCTTCCCTTTAAAAACACAGACAGAGAACATGTTTCTCAAAAAAGAACCAGTCCAAAGCGTAAGGCAAGGATGAAGTTTCCTTTCCCTTACCGGTGACAAACAGCACAGAAGAAAGAAACAGCTCCTTATCTTGTATGCCATCACCAGGAACTACATAAACATATGATAAAGGGCTGCTACAGGTTTCTCAGTGACTCAGTGACAGTGAGTCACTATTGCAGGGATAAAAGTCTGCTGACTGAGGAAAAAAAGGGAAAAGCCAGAATTTTGCAAATGGACAAAAATGTAAAACAATTGAACTCTGCAAAAGAACAGAAAATTGTATACAATGTAGGGATATGTTAGTGAATAAAAGGTCACTGCGAAGCCTTTGAAAAACCCACACATGCATGCACTCCAGTTGTCTCGTATGGACACCCACAAAACAGCAGTCTCACAGATCAAGCTTGTTTCGTTCATAGACCACACTAAACAGGTCTTGTTCACATATTTCCGTATTCAACAGCCCACTAAGCCTTAGGTCAACTCAGTCATACAGTCAGTCACAGCCAATGTGCTTCAGCCACTCAGTTTCAGGAAGTGTCTAATTTTACATTTAAGGAAGTGTCCCCACTACATTCTTGGTGTCAAACTGCTACTGAAGTTGACAAAAGATGCAGTTTCCATCTTGTCCAGCAGGTGGCAGCACAATCCTCAGAGAACTAAAGAACAGAGGCATTGTAAAAGCCCAGCTAGGGACAAGAGTAAAATTAGCAATAGCTATTAAACTCTTTTTGCAGCACATCAGTTTCCTACTTGGTTTTGAATCTTGTTGAATATCATCGTCCCCATTCTTCCATTTCTTTTTTAAGGATAAGTTAACTGGCTATTACTCTAATAATTTCAGAAAACACCAACACAGAAGACCATCATTTGCAAAGTTAGAGGAACAGCATATTACTAAAACCCTAATTATTCCTTCATTCAAAGTTAACATGCATACAGTTCACAATGGCAGTGTCGGAATGTAAGTGAAATACATTTCAAATTGTAAGGTCAGCCATTACAGCAAATACAAACACTCCATTTAAAAAAAAAAATTCAGCCTTACCTGTGAGTTCTGGGAGACAGTGCAGGAAACCGCTGTGGGACTGGTGGAGGGCCTTTAGGTGTTGCCCCTGCTTTTGGAGGGAGAGGTGGAACATTTCTATCGTTGGGGGGGGAAGCAACAGGGGAGCCGGGTAAACTTTTTCTTCTTCCATCACCACCCAAATGTTGGGCCGGTGGCTGAATGGCTAACGTCTGTGGCCTAGCCTGGGCGGAGGGGAAGTTGGGAGGGTGAAGCGGTGCATGTGTGGGGGTGTGGGTAGGGGTGCCGGTGGGGGTTGAATTCTGGGATGCTTGTCTGCTCGATACAGCCGGGGCTTTAACCACATGTGTGTCCAGTTTGGGGGAGACCTCATTTCGAGCAGGAGGTGAGGGGCTCAGGGGAGAGGTGAAGCGCTGTGGAGGGCAATTGGGGGTGCTTCGAGGGGGGACAGGAGGCAAAGAGGGGTCAGAAGTTGGAGACAGGCTGGAGCTTGAGTGACAGTCTGCTTGGGCATTAGAGCGAAATTTGGTCCTTTCTTTAGGCACAGGCTTCTCCCTCTCTCCATCTATTCCTCCATCTTTCTCTCCATCTACTCCTCCTCTAGGTGTTGTATGCCTTTGTACAGGAACTGGCTTCTTCTCTCCCCCATCTTCACTGTCCTCTTTCACACTGGGCACTTGTCTCTCTCTGGGGACTGGTTTCTCTCTTTCCCTGGGTGTAGGTCTCAATGTCTCTCCATCTCTTTTCTCCCTTTCCTTAAGGACTGTTTTTTCTTCCCCTGGGATGGGCACAGGTCTTTTACTCTGCAACACTTGGGCATTTCCCGTTTCCTCCAATCTCTGATCTCTCTCAAACTGCCCAAGTTGAGAGCATGTGTCACTCTTACCATGCGTTTTGTTCAGGCTAGCCAAGATGCGTCTCTGGTGACCCGGCAGAGTGATGCCCATTTGCTCCAGCTGATCTGGCGTGAGGTCGCGACATTGTCGTAACGTTACCAGCCTGGCACTCTGAAATGCCTCAAAATACTGCTCCAGACGAAGCACGCATAGCCAGTCCAACACAGTCACACGGGATTCAGACATGACTGATGAATGCGAGCGCGGCGGTGATGGCAAGTCTACATCCACAGAGACGACACAGACTTTCTCAGATCATGGCTCACACAATCTGTGGAAGACAGAAACACATTAACATGTATAATACCAAAATCCACTGTAGGAAATAAATTACACAATACAGGGGTTTCTAAAGGAACAATTAAAAAAGCATGCATCAGCTCAAAATTAGTATTTTTTCCCTGTTTTAGACACAAAACTTTGTTTTAGTTCCTCAAAATGGATCCCTGTATGTCACATTAGTCTCATAATAGACTAGATGATGAAAAACACTTGTTACATACACACCATATTGAGACTTGCAGACGTCTTTGAGACGTGCAACAAGTGTAATAATAACTTAGCTTCCTGAAAGACATAAATAAATATGATTAATAATCCTGATGACAACTGTACAAATCCACGAGGGTACATTTTATATATTGTTAACAGCAGCCTCAGAGTTTTGTGTGATACATTTTTGTCATGAGGGATGACTATCATCACCTCAGTAAAAGAGGAAGTTGTGTGAACGCCTCTACGCTAAGATCCCCCAGCAGTTTAGTCATTCTGATAAGCACTATCATTTTCAACAGCACTTCTGTTCACTGCTGTGTCAACATACAGCTTAAACTCACTTAAATAAACAATGATTGTGCATCCAGAAACTGTTCAGGTCACTGCTCAGCTCACATAATTTCAGTATGACTTAGAAGGGAACACCTATTGTAACACCTATATTAACCCTAATATGTTACACATACAAGACAAACATATCGGATCTGTGCTACATAAACATAAGAACAGAAAAAACATTTAAAATTGCTTAACTTAAAGGTTATTCCTTCTGAGCAGCCAAAACACAGGCAGTACTGTAGCACTATCACACAGGAGACGACTATGAGAGGAAGTGCTATTGACACAACAAGTATTGACACTCACAGCACGTACACACTGACTCACTCAATTCTCTCAAACACACACTTGAACGCTGCAGAAGTAGGTTCAAGATCAGCTTCCCACAAAACATCTCCATCCTCCCCAGGTTCTGGTTTTCTGAAGAAGTACTTACTGCATTCACGACAGCGTTCAAACCGTACAAGCATGAGGATTTCTTTTTGAAGTTTTCACACGCAGATCTTTCACAATGTCAGGCCTTGATTAGCAAACGGCAGGCAGTGCCAGCTCGTTGCATTCACATGATGCAAACTTACTGGATTGTACGCAACAATTCAGTAAGGACTGTTGTAAATGCATAAACCAGCGCTATCATAAAAAACAACAGCAAATGTGAATTCTGACAGTGTTTTAACTTTGGGCCATACCTAAGACAGGCTATTTTGTTGTTGTTGTCGAAATCATTAAACGCCTACAGTGTTCACTATGGTAATCTCTTTTGACCACAAGGGAAGCTGCTGGTTTCTCAGGCAGAGCCACAAACAGTCTTTCCTCAACACACACATGGCTTAATATGATAACAAATCAAATGTAATATACCAAGGCACCTGAAATGTGTCTATGTGAACAATTATGATTATATTAAGCATATGTACATTTGATAAAAAACATAAAAAAAATATGAAGTGGATCTGACTGGAGACTGGAAGTGAGGGTTGAGGAAGCTGAGCGAGCACACAGTCACCCGCACTATCCAGTCCGAGAAATACTATTCACCAGTGTGTGAGTGTGTTGAAATGAATGCATTTAATTTCCTGTCAAACAGGGCAGACACCACAAGGCACAGGGACAGCGCGAGTCTCACTCTCTGATCAAAGGCAGTTCCTATTTTTAAACTGAGGAACTCAGAAACACTTAATGAGTTACGGTTGCATCGGTCTTCAGCCATCATTGGAATGTTAATCATCGAACAAACACACATATACTGCGTCCAAAAATTATTTTTGAGCACACACAAGACACAATTTATTATCATAACGCTTAATCAGCCTTGTGTGTTCCGTTTGTGTGATGTGTGGGTGTCTTGAGGAACAACATCAAGAGGCACAAGTGTTAAAGTAGGTGAGAAAAACTAATGGGAACCGCTCAGTTTGAAATACACACAGTTGTAGTTGGTAGTCACTAAACAGTTTTTTGATTGAAAAAAGTCAGGTTTTCACAATAAACAAGAGGTAATGAAATAAAAGCACATCATGAGGTCTCTGTTTTTAAAATTTAAAGCAGATTTCACTGATGAAATAGTCAATGATTTTGAGTTATAATTTTTTTTTTGTTGTTAAAATCTAACAAACAATCCTGAGGAAAACCCAGCAAACTATAAGCTTGGTGGGTTTAACTGCATTACAGTCAGAAACCATGATGGATGATGTGACCCAGGTGGCACAGCTGTAAATACAGACACACAACTTCCTATGTGGCAGATATAAGTAAAACCAATTTAAAGCACATGAGTTCAGGCAGGTTAATGGGACATTTTTCTCCAACAGTAGCCCAGTGTGGGTGATGAACAAAATAGAATGTGGCACTGTGGGTAATAGACCTATTGACTCCACATACCCTGAAAATAAGAGCTACGACCTGACCTTCGGTCTTAAAAATCAGAGATTAAATTGGTGGGCAGAAATACAATCTTTTAATAGTGTAGTAAATATTTTCTTGTTCATCTCTGGAGTCTATATCAAAGTGACAGGAATGCTCACTTGGGAAAACTGCCATCATACCAAAAGTCGGAAGATGCCTATTCTATCTCTGGGCATCCAGTACAAAGATACGAAGGACCTTGACATATCCAAGACACATTTTGCCTTACTAAGCTTTGCCTTGTTTAGCTTTAACACTGGAATCAGGAGGAACCTTAAATGAGTTTATTGTCTACTCATTGGTTGTCTTTTTTTCCCCAGAGTTCCAGCAGCATAGTACACAATACAACTTCTGGCTTGTCTACACAATGAATCTTGTGTATTTTAAGTGCATTTGTGCCAAATTATTTTGTGATAAAAGCACCTTTTAAATGATTCTAGGAGTACATTTTTTGTTTTGTTCTCTTAAAAACCTGGATGGAAGTCACCATGAAGCATTACAGAGAAACAAGATATCCCAAACTGTATATTTACATTTAGCACATTTACCTTTAGCACAACCAGAGGAAGCTTCCTGCTTCCTCTGGTTGTGCTTAACATGACGTGGACCCTTTTCTGTAGAAAAGCAGAAGGATAAATTGATACAGATCTTCTCATCTGACTGACTATAACATGGCAAGTAAGCCTATTTTCAAAAATGTCTGAAACTGCTGAAATCAAGAGCTTTCACCTTAACTCAAACATGATATTACATAAAACTGTGCTTTGTAAATTCTGCACAGTCAGTTAACGTTCATTGCTGCCGACTTCTTTCTTTCCTGGGCTTTTATTTCACTTTCTGCAGATTACAACAAGCATTTTGCTCGTGGACATTTCAATTCATTTATCCCTCCCTCCTTCTCTGCGCTCCCTCCCTCCCTCCCTCCCACTCAGAGAGCTGCCAATAACAGGGTCTCTGTGCTGTCTTCACAATGGGGCATTCTGTTGCCCAGGCAAGTAACAAGAAGAAGGAAAACGCATGGTGTTCAAGTCTGGTCACAGTCTCCAAAACAAGCGCTCACCTAATAATAGTGTGTGTGTATGTGTGTGCGCGCATGTGCGTGTGTGAAGTTAGTGAGGGGTGAGCTCAGAAACTGTGTTTCAGGCCTCATATCCCCTTTTCAATTCACACACAGATATCGAGGATGTTGCACTTTCTCTGTGTGTGCACTATAATTGCAATGAGTTTAGCAACAACTTAACACATTACTGATACCAAAAGCAAGACTACCCTTCCCTCCTGCTCACGTTGCATGCACAGGCCACATAACATATTCACAGTGACAACGTCATAACCAACAGCGTTAGGTTGGCCAGAAGCCTAAAAAAATATATTAAAGCTGTAGTGTCAGACTGCGAACATCAATGTAGTTTCTGTGCAATTGAACCAGCCACAGCTACAGTTTCCTATGTAATATTTTAAAACTAAATAAAACTATGTGTGGTGGCAAAAACCAGTTTAGAGTTTTTCCTTTGTGTTTGTACCATCTGGAGAATGCGTGTGATGCAGTGTCAGACTCGCAGTTTGTGTCCAAAAACATCCAATGAGAGAGAGTTTAACTGTTCACTGTTGCCGGTACTTTATTGTAAATTAAATAAAATACAAAATAAAATGCAAGAGGTTTGAAGCGGGTTTCACAGGACCAGACACCTTGCACAGCTCACAGATTGAGGTAAATGACGGTATCTGCTGGCCCGCCTTCTCCCCGTCATGATTTACCAGCAGCCTTTTGAAAGGTGGCACCATCACCACCTGTAAAGGGTGCACGCTCAAAAATGAAAAAATGTCACAAAAATAGAACAACTATAAGTAAATCATGTAAAACTTAAAAAGCTTAAATGCGGCTCCTACAATATGATTATTATTCAAAACATATAAACATTAAAAATCAATTTTGAGGATGTGTTTTTTCGTTTCCTAGCCTTAACAACCACAGACAAACCAGATCTCAGTAACACTTGTGGCTCCCTGGCTCTGATCGCCTCCAGTTGACTTGCAAATGCTGAATATAATGTACACAAACCAGCCACAATATTAAAACCACTGATAGATGAAGTGAATGACTTAGATCATCTGGTGAAAATGCAATGCTCCCACCCAAAACCCACAAGACCTAAAGGATCCACTGCCAGTATCGTAGACACTCTCCACGATCAGAGCTGTTTTGACAGCAGAAGGAGTTTCATGTTGTTGTTGATTGGTCAAATTTCTGAGGTTACTGCAGAAGTATCAGCTGTGGAGGTTTGATGTCAGATATGGATAAAAGACAATGTGCCACACTGACACATCTACTGAACAAATACTGACATACTAGATCCTAAAGAAATGCTTTATGTTCTTAACTATTTCTGTGTACTGAGACACACACACACAGAATCATGAATTTTAATATCTCATATCATTGCAGATGTCAAATGTGCTCGTCTGGCTTATGATGAGGTGGAATTCAGTTCACACTTCATGCTGATTCTGGATAATTTAATCAATAAATGCTAAACAGTGTTTAAATGTGCAAAGGGTGCTGAATGATGATGATGATGATAAAGATAAGGTGATATGCGCCCTTAAATGGCTGATGTTTCAAGGTTTTGTTTACAGACCTCAGCTTCAAAATATTTATAACAAACAACTGATGTTCAGCTGTTACAGAGATCACCACCCGCTACTGTGTTGCTGTTACAATGTCCTTTCACCCATTTCTCACAAGGGTCAAGTGAAAGGCTTTTTTTACTGACTGCCATCACGATGTAGAACAACAGACCAAGAATGTGGAGAATTCAAGACCGCCATCAGTGACTTCGACAAAATGGACAGAGAAAGTCCTTCTTCCCTGTGGCATTCTTACAGATTTGTAGTATTAAATTGCTTTTTATTTATTCAAACAACATAATATATACATTTCAGAAATATAAATGCATAGAAGGCTGTTGAAGGTTGGATCCCTTTGCATCTTTTCATATGTACCAAAACCAAGTAGTAGTAGGATAAAGTCTCATAATAGCATTAAAAAAGTAAAAAAGTTGTAAATCGTCACATATCAGCATCAAAACTAAAGTTGTACTGCAGCTATTTTGAAAATGTGGAGGAAACGGCATCATTTCCTATGACATAAAAGACCATGTCAGCTCTGCAGTGCGATATGCGTCGGTTTAAAACTGCCTCCATTCCCACAGTGTAAATACACACAAACACTGTCAATTGATGGTTAATTGATAAAACATTAAAGCAGTACAGGGCAATTCCACTTAAGTAAATATAGTATATATATATATATAGTATATTACTTTCTATAATTCAAAATACACAGATAGCTAAATTTTTGAGTCATAATATTTGTTGTTATAGCTATGTTAGCAAACAATTACTCATGTTATACTGTAACTAATGACTACTTTCATTACAATTATTTTCACAATTGATCCTTCAAAACTGTCAAGACAAATTGAGAAAAATGATCAAAAATGTTCATTACAATTTCCCAGAGCCTGAAGTGAGGTTTTTTAAATTGCTTCTGTAGTCCAACCAACACTCCAAAACCTGAATACTCTTCATTTAATGTCAAATGACAAAGAAAAGCAGCAAATGCTTACATCAAATAAGCTGGAAACAGCAAATGTTTGACATTTTTGCTTAAAGAATCTGGCAACTAATTCCCCATTAAATCGACCAGTCGATTAATTAACTAATCATTGCAGCTCTATTCAGTAGAGCTAGACCGTGAAATTGGCTGGGCTGCTGAATCTGCTAATGTTCACATATCAGAGATATACTGGTACTGTATCTGCGTATATTTTGGATATGTTTGAGGCATTAAGAACCAGTGTTTCCACATATAGTGCATCTACCATAGAGAACAAACTAGTTAATCATTTTTAACTAGTGCTGCATACAGTACAGTATCTTGGTCAGAATTACCAATTTATAGCAGCTTTGTGGTTAAGACAGATACCGTATTCAACTACCACAACATTTAGGGTCCTTAGATGCTTATCTTCTCCTTTCCTCTTCCTATATTTCCTGTCGAGCTCTACTGTCTCAATAAAAGCCAAGATGCAAAGAAAACATTGTTTGTTCATGTTCTAAGTTAATGAAAACAAACTATATTGGCGGATGGATGGAACTCAGATTCTACAAACTCCCAAACACAGCTGTTATGGCTTCACAAGTCCAGCATCAATCAGGCTCTACTGTTAGCCAATACGCAATCATTTGAAGTCATGTTACAAGTGACTGGATGAATGTAAGTCCATAATTTTCAGAATGTTCACCAGCAAAATATAACTTTGCTGTGCAAAGAAACACCCTTTCTTGCTGCTCTGTTGCTGCTCAATAGGCCAGGTAACTTCACAAACTACAAGTCGCTGGGTAGGCACTATAGAAGATTTACCTCCTCAGATTTCTATGAAGGTGATATCCTGATAAGGATTACAAAAACACACAGACACACATGGGATATGACTCATAAACCCACCACCAGACACGCTGCTACCGTCAGCCCACTTAGAATTAAAACTGAATAGTGACTCAGTCCTGCCAGTAAAGAAACGCATCTGAACAATGTCCTCAAGTGAACAAGCCCGTGTGAGTGTGCGCACACTTGCCTCGAAATCTTCAGGGTGCATTTCACAGGAGGACATTTCCCATGGTAACCCACCACAAACTACCGACCACATTTAAGAAGCCCATTAATGGGAACAAAGTCATGTTTGTTGACTTTAGGTATGACGTACTGGGGGTCATGATGTGGCCTTGCATGGTGTATGTCAGTTGATATTACCTCAAGTACAAACTGTGCATACCATAAACTTTCAACAGAATGTTAAGGACAGTAATGGATGTTTTGAATGTTTTGAATCCTTTTCATGAAGTCCACTCTTGCATATTGCTTGAGCTAAAAGCTTTAAAGAAAAAACAGTGCCAAACTGCTCTCATGAGAACACCACTGTAAATAAATAAATGCATCAAGAAAATCCTACAAAATGTTGGTGAATTAGACCAAGATATACTGGGAGGTCTTTCAAATATTTACTCTATCTTCAATTATATAAACTAGTTGAATAAAATATCAGAAACACTGGGCAATCTGGCTTCCAAAAGTCACAATCCATTTGATCAAAGTCAAAGTCCACAATTAAAATGTGTATCTTTGTCCCTGTAGACCAGGGGTCACCAACACGGTGCTAAAAATGAAAACTGAATATTGATATTATCTGTTTCCCACCTTGTTAAGTCATTGTTGATAACTATTGTGAGAAATCATTAACGTGATCAGTGTCTTCACAAAGATGAGTGTCATTAATCATTAATAATCATAGATAACTAAAGGCAAACTGGGCAAATTTGTTATTTCAGAAGAGTGTATCAAACTGGTAGCCCTTCGTATGACTCAGTACCCATGAAGTAGCTCTCAGTTTCAAAAAAGCTGGTGACCCCTGCTGTAGACTATAGCCACTTTTAAAATAGACTGTGATTTCTTTATTAGCGCCATTAGACACAGCATTGCATCCAATCAAGCTCTTTTTTGGCACAAGCTCCTCATCTGTCATGCCTCTAGCTATGACTCACGTTGCATTGTTTAAAATATGTCACCCAAAAGAGACACATGAAGTAATTTGTCCAGTCTTCATGGCCGTTTAGTTAGCGACATCACTCTATTGGTATGTTCATGGAGCGTGGATCTGCTAGTCAATGACATTATTTGAAGTTTGGAAACAGAAGTTAGATGACATTTAACACCACAATATCTATGATTCGCCTGAAAATTAGATTGTGGATGCCTTCAGATCTCCCATCCCCAACTGCACTGCAACCTACATCTTCCAAAATGACAAAAAAGCTTAACAGACACCTCTCGAAAACAGTTGCAAGGAAAGCTAGCTTGATTGCAGAGCTGTTGTATTAGACTGAACTTATAATTAGGTGAAAAAAGTTGAAGAAACCAAATGAATCATCTCTAATGTTCCTCTTTCAACAATTTTGCTCCTTTCGGGACAAAAGATAAAAATGAGTTCCTCTATGTCAAGCTAATCTCATTTTCACAAGGTGTACAAAATCATCACTGAATGATGTGTTCTCTTCCCCTGTGAAAATCTACAGTCTTGAAGCAGAATTAATAACTTCAGTTTAACGCCCATTTAGTCAAGGACTGCACTTATCACCTCTCGCACAACAGGCCACTTCATTTAGTCTCGTTGGGCCCTCTGAACCAGCAAGATCCTCCTCTCACATCATTAAGGAGTGATTCAGTGGTGACTAATCATGTGAGCTTATGAGACAGACGAAGAGGGAAACAAAAGGCATAAAAGTGGCAGACACAAGAGGGATAAAGAAAGACGAGAGAAGGGAAAGACAGACGAGGCATTCAGCTGCAACTTGATGTCAATGACCGATAAATAATTCAGAGTTCTCTCCCTCTGTAGGAGTGCAATCAATCTAAATCAAGATTGTAAATTTGATTTGGCTCGACCTAGCGTGAATTTTGCACTGGTAGACACAAAAATCATTGGTTGAGGGGCTAGAGAGATACTAATATCTCTGCCAAGATAAACAACATCCTGTGACTCTGCAATATGTGGCACTCAGTGTGCAGGTGAAGGCCAAAAACAGACAGTCACCAGCATACTCTTTACCAGCGTCCAAAACTAGACAAAACAAGGTCGGTAGGGCTGTGATGCGGTTTAAAAGCTTATTTTGCATATCCCTGAACTGGCAAAAATAGCTGGGTCATGTTTTGTGTTGCCCTTTGAGGTGATGAACTGGTGCATATCATTTAAATGCACACTGGTTGTTTGATCCTTCTTTTAAACTCATTCACATGACCCTGACAAGACCCCTGCTTAGGTTATCAAAATATACTGCCAAGTTCTGTAAATGCTGCATAAAATGACATCTGTTTAATCACAATTGAGATTATTGTTCATGGTTCAGGAGCTCTGTTTGTGAGAACACTCAACTCACACATCTGATTGACTTATTTTAAGGCTCAATTGGGGAAACAGACATGCAGAAAGCACTCTATTTTAGGGCTTCAAGCCCACATGCAAAACTTCTACAAAATGCATCAGCACTGAAACACTTTCACATTTTCCACTTTGCTAAATAAATTACCTGCTGGCATTTTCAAACAGTTTCATTATTGGTCACATATTATCAACCAGAGGCTGTACGCGCTGCCCTAGAATGCTAAAAAAGCAGAAATAAGCAGCTGAAAAAACAAGCTTCAGCAGTTAGGCGTGTACTTGTGTAATCTGAAAATGCAGACTGCAGTGGTGGAAAGAGTATAAAATGAGTAGACGGATGGAGTGTCCACCTGTCGCATGCCCACCTGCTAACGGACTGATGTGAGAGAAAATCAGGCACACGATGAGCTCTCTTCAGACAAGGCATGGATCAGTTACTTTACCTATAATTTCAGTTAAAACAGCAATTTAATAGTCAGTCCATCCATGCAGCCAGCTTAAAGATAATGAATTCCAGTGGGGATAAACAACCCTGTGTGGCAGGCGGTCCGTTTCCTCTCCAGTTTAACCGGAGAGAGACTGGAGCAGCCTGAGGCAGTTGAGGAGAAACAACCAAACTGGTCCAACAACTTCACATAAACCAATTAAAAGTCCTCAATTATTTCCTCCTCTCCATTTAGCGGTAAGCCTTTAAAAGCAGAACTGGACTCGCCCGGCGGTGTCTCCACACAAATGTTCTTTCTCCGAATTATCTACGTTATTTTCACTGCAACGTTCAAGCTAACGGGCAGTTGGTGCGGATTTGTGGTGTTTATGTGTCTATTCTCATCAGCTGCTCTGGGAAAAGTTTGTCTTGACATGAAAGTGTTGTCATTCTTGTGCTTCTCTTACCTTGTCAAGTCTGTCCAAGCCTCCAGCTGACTGAAACAAACCGGCCTTGTGTGTTTTCGAGGTGAATTGGTGGTCACAACTGCGATGCCAAATAGCGGAGAACATTTTTCTCACGGGTGAAAAAGCAGCAGCGACTCACACAGCCAGTGTCGAGCGATAATAAAATAAACATTCAACTTCCGGATATGCGTTTCAAAATAAAAAGAAACACAGACTTCACCCTATGTGGCATTTTATTTTGAAGGACAACAAATGAATGTTTCTGGCATTTTTCTTGTCACTTGACGCAAGAAAATTGCAAAAACTTCCGTACGGCCGTCATGTGACCACTGAAAGAGACTGGACAGCCCAGTGTGTTTTCATGCAAATCCACTTAAACTACCTTTTATCCCACTTACTTTGACTAACAACAGTTACAGCACAGACAAGGCTTTATCTGTGAAGAATATATAGGCCCTCCATATATCTTTTATGTCCCTCTATTATGATATATATTTTTAAAACGCCATTTTGGCCTATTATAAAATATTCAAAAGAGTTATCATTTAAGAAAATTGTAGGCTACTGAAAGTAAGAATGTCTTAATAACTCACTACAGACAAGAGACCGTTGAAAGTCACACTTTATAGGCTACAGGCTTCCTAATTTCCCTTAGAGAGCAACAGTATTAAAGGTTAACTATGTAGTTTTGGGGAAGAAATGTATTGACTTTATTTAATGCCTCAACAAACTAAATAAACACATTTTCTTCCCTTTCATGACTGACCAAACTGAATAAACAAACTGACCTTAAGTCCTTGTTTATATGTGGCAGACCCTGCCACCTTTCTAGCTTCAAACAGTGTTCTGAGGACCTTATTTTCCTCTCAGAACAGCTTGTTTATTCAGGTGGAAAAGATAAATATTTCTTAGTTTGTGTTATTACCTCATAAATATAGTAAATTTTAAAATTCTGACTTTTAATTTCTTCTCCAAAACTACATCATACCCCTTTAACTAATATAAGGCTATACATTTCAATAAAAAAGATAGGTGGAAATTGGGTGGATTCACCAGTCATTGATTAACATACATTTAATTACAACATTTAAATAACAGCTACTGTAATATATGAGACAAATAAGAATAAGCTATCTAATTGCATAGGTTCCAGTGCAGTCTGTGAGCCATCCTGGATGTAAAACCGAATATAATCTTGGAAATGTCTAGTTGGTGCCGTGACCACCAGTAGAAATAACTCTGAACAGATATTTCTTTTGGAGGTGGCAGTGATGTGGCATTCACAAGGCGGCTAATTTTTTTACTTGTAAGCTCCCATAGGAACCAGAAGAGGGCAACCACTCACCATGAAGATATTATTGAGCCTTGTAGACCGGGGGAAAATTTCAAGAATCAAGTTTAAAAAGAAAGTAATAAAGGGAAAGTAGAAAGACGATGTTGCATCTAAATGGACCTGACATTATTAAATAAGGGCCCTTTGATTGCATTTCAGCCACAGCGATGGGAGTCAGCGAGATGAAAGCAACTGAGCAAGAGGGACGCTGGCATGTAATAAAAAGAAAACGTTGGACCAAATTGGAAGCCATAACTTCACGGTCACACCCTACATCCAAACACAAAACATTCATGAGCTAAATATATCCCACTTTGTCACTATGCTTTGTCATACTTTTACTGAACATCACGTGTTTCAGAGAGAAAACATTCAAAGATCATTTTGGACTTTGTGTTTCTGTCTTTGTCACATATGTGATCTGCTCTCTTATGTCACATTCAGAGGCCCCCCAAGACCTAATGAGTAAAAAGGGAATATACTGCCTTCACGAGCTTGGATGAACAACACACCTTGTGGTGAGTCAGTGACTTAATGTTTCTCATTTTTCACTCCTGCTCTGGGATAAAGATCAGCAGGCTGTCATAAAAATTAACATGGGAAATGAAACAGAATGGGATTGACGGAGGTAAAAGATGAGTAGTGGCGTAGAGAAAAGGAGGAGTATAAGTTGAACATGAATGAGAAGCAGAGGTGAGGAAAGCAGAAAAGGAAAAACAAATAAGGCTGACGACTGTTGAGGAGACAGAGTGGGAATAAATGGAGGAGAGGAAATAGTTTTGAGTAAGAAAAGGGGAAATGAGGAGAAGGGCAAAGAGGAAGAGGGGGAGAAGAGGATCAAAGGAGATGAGAGGCCTGAATGAGGAAAAGATGAAAGGATAGATGAGGGGATGAGAAAAGAAAAGAAACAGGGGTACAAGAGAAGAAAAAGATGAGGGGGCAGTAGGGGGAAAATACGAGAGATGGAGCGAGAGGGTGTCGGAGAGAAGAGGAGGAGGAGGTGGGGTTACGATGAGTCATCACCAGGATCTCAGCTCTGGTGGGCCGGGTTGCTGTGGGGGTGGCAGCCAGTGTGACACATATGCAGTAACACACACACAGAGGGATGCCGGCCGTCATGCTGCTTATATGTCTCCTCCTGCTGTGGAGGCGGGTGGAAGACAATGCAGGGATGCCACTGGGATGCACAGTTCACACACACTCGTGCACAATACGCCCTTTCTTCTGACACACACACACACATGCAGATAATGATGATGGCTGAGCAAGAGGCCTCATTAAGACTCTGAGGATGGATGGAAGCTATACAGCTGTAGGAAAGAAAAAAGGACAGAGTATGCCCCTCATGCCTTTTTGCATCTCTCGCATACTATTTCCTTCATCATTCATAATTCATTAGGCGCATATGCAGAGGCGGATGTTGTAAAAAGGGAACTGTCAGAGTGGATGACATGCAAAAAAACAAAAACATGATGTATAGTTCAATGTGATGTCCCCTCTTGACGGATTTTCAAATAATTCTACATGCATCCAATGAGTTTAACGCAGTCTTTAGCCATATTTTAAACCATGTTACTGTGTGCCTTAGTTTGTGCTATGGAAGTGAAAGCGTCGGGTCATCCAAATAACCCATGGCAGGCAGACAGAAAGTGCAACCATAGTGCACATGGTGCATTTACAGTAAACGTGCACTGCAGTCCAATTCTACATAGGGAAGAAGGGGCGTAGACCCCACAATAAGTCACTTCCTCTGTGACATGCAAGATCTCGTCTCTCCGTGTCTCTCTCCGGTGCTGAGCCGATCTCAGAGTTGCCATGCCAACAGATTGGGGGAATCCTAATTCTGATCTAGGCCACTGCGCACACACACACACACACACACACACACACACACACACACATGCATTCGTCAAGCAAACACGCACGCACTCACAGAAGTTTATCAATAGGTTGAGTGTCATGTGTTTTTCCATGTTCTGTTTGAGGTTTAAAAATCAATGGTCATGTGTCACTAGGAGAATGTGTGTATGACACCAGACCAACCAGTTAATCAGGTTAATGATTCTTTATACTTTTTTTTAGCGTCAGCACAACCATGCAAACCTTCAGGCAGCATCAGACATCAACTCGAGCAAAGACACTGACACTCACAGAAAAAAAAAATGACTCGGCTCACCAGTGAAATTTGAAAACCTTTGTAGGAATCTGTATTTATTTATTTTTTTAACTCTACATACATTCATACATCTCTCAAATAGAGGAGCAAGACAGTACATGTGAGTGTAAAATCTGTATTTGTGTGTGAGTTTAAGTGTGTGTGAGAGGGTTGCAGGTTGCGTTGGGGGTTCCAGCTGCCTTCTGCACACCTGCATATTTTATCATGTGCTTACAGAATGTGATGGAGACACATTATGAGTAAAAGACAGACAACCTGGGTAGAAAGTCACAAACTATGTGTATATGCATGTATGAATGTGTGTATTTGTGTGCCCATTAGGGGTCATACTGAGGTGATTTCTCCACTGTCAGGTTAGTCTGTAAACGTTGTTTTCAAACAGTACTTCTTACTGAAAATATATTTTTGCTATGATGATCTGCATAGGTCCTGATTAGAAAACTGATATCCTTTGAATACGCATGAAAAAATCACATGTACAGCCCCTTTTCTGTTTACAATGATAAGTTTACTTACTTGCAAAAATATGTAGGTTCACTCCCCCCCTGTGATTGAGTGGGTGGGTGTGTATCTGTGAGTGCATCTATGTTTCATGTTTGTATAGTATGTGTTCATACATTATGTATGCATGTATGAGTTGGCCAAGTATGAGTTTGTCTGTGTGCATGAATGCTTCCATACATGTTAGCATGCCTGCATACGCAACTGCATGTACAGTATGTATGCAAGTATGTGTTACTATGGATCAGGCGTGCATGTAACCCTGCATTCTGTTCGTGTGTACGAATTCATGACTATGTGTGTGTTAGTCGCTGTCTGCTTCTCTATCCTGGGTCTCAGCCAGGGAGCTCTCATCAATTTTCTCCAGGCTCTCAGCACGCTGGATGCTGAGCTCAGAGAGCGGGATGCTGGGTAATGTAGTCTGTTCGGGGTAGAGCCAGGGCTTGAAGCCAGGGTTGTGTCTCTGCTTCCACTCTGGATACTTCAAACAGGCTTTGTTGATCTTCTTCATTGCCTAAAAAGAACAAAATTGATTAACAACACAACAAAAATAACGCATCCGACGGCCAAGGAGGTTGTGTTTTCACCTATGTTCGTTTGTATGTGGGTTGGTTGGTTTGTCAGCGGGATAACACAAAAACTACTGAATGTATTTCGACAAAACTGGGTCTCAGCCCACAATAGACACTAGTAACATTTGGTGCAGACTCAGATAAAGGGACGGAGCCAGGACGGAGTTTTTTTTTGCCTTTCTTGCCTTTTTTTCTTGATGAAAAAAAGCAGGTGTATTTAGGTGGCTAGTATCTAAGAGCAAGTACAATTTGATGCAGATCCAAATTAAAATCTGGATATGGCAAATTTAAAAGCAGTGTTTCCCAAACATATATTTTGCTCGGGCAGTCTGCCGAGGTATATTAATGGCTGGCCAAGTATATTTGGTGACCCTTTTTTGCATTTTATATTGTTGCCATCCGCAAATGATTTACTAGTAGACAAACTGGACCCTCGCCTTGCCACAAGTACACAGCCATTGGTTGGGAAACACTGAGAAGTTTATTTGACATTGGATTAGACTTGATTGAATTAAAGGGTACATGTTCGGGCCTCGGCGAAGGTTTGCACTCTACTGAGTGGCATTCTATTTTTATGAATGTGCACTGATAATCAATAACATTCAATTACATAGGTCATTATTGTCAGAGCCAAATCATCAAGTGTCTTCACAAAGTTCTCATAGTACCAAATTTGCAAGAGACATGTAGATGTGGTTACAATTCAAAAGACTCTCATTCAATATAAATATCAGTTTAAAATGTCAAATCAAATGGTAATATTTATTTCTCTGTACAATATTTTGAATAATAAATGAGTCATGATAAAAAAATAGAAAAAAATCTGTAAAGCCCAGACAGAAAATGCCTTCTTATATTTATTGTGTTGAAGTCATCAGCATGGTTATTGTCAGGGGGATTTGTGTGTCTCGCTGAGCTGCTATTTTCTGACTCATCAAGGGATTTCTCCATCCCTGGGTGCTATCCAGAGAATCTTTGCCCCATTTAAACAAACATGCACACAAACTCAGACAGACAAACAAATGCAGTGACAGTATGTTTCTGAAATGTGAAGGAGAAATGAGCGTAACCCCAATGAACACAAATCCTGTGGATTAACACATTGGCAAACACCCAACACAATCACAGAATTGCTGTTAATCTGCAAATGACTTACGCGAGGAGCAAGGTAGTGGGAAGACCTGTTGACGACCCACTTTGGTAATGAACCTGCAAAGAGAGACAGAGTGAACAGAGGAAGATGGGGAAAAGTGTGAGGGTGAGATTGTAAGTGAGAGAGAACGAGAGTAAAGAGAAAGAGGAGGATGTGGGATGGTATAAATAGGGATTTAATGTCTGCTTTATTACATGTCATGTCATCCAGGATCAAAGTGAAGCTTTGCAACTTGCTACTCACTACAGCCAGACTAAAGAGCTTTACACAATCGGCACTTTACAAGCAAGAGAGTGACGGTAGAGAAGTGAATTAAAGGGAGAATAAGACTAATGAATGGAAGAAGAGAGCAAAGGAAAGAGAAGGCAGCAGGAGAGAGAAATAGACTCTGTCCTTCATATGGTAACTATGGTGACTTGTTCCAACATAAAGGCAGGGAAATGAATCATTCATTACAACTTGGAGCATGAGCACCTGAGTGAGTGTGTGCATGTCTGCGTGTGCATGTGCGGTTACCTCGTGGGTCCACCTGGGCCAAGTAAGTGAGGATACAGCGGTTAGGTCCCTGCCACTGGACCATGTAGCCAGTCTGAAGAGACACAGCTCGCACCATTTCCTTTTTAGGAGGGTATTTCTGTAGACACACACAGACACACACACACACAGACACACACACACAGACACACACAGACACAGACACACAGACACAGACACACACACACACTTTAACAGATTACTAGAATGGACATCATCCATTTTCAGCACATTTAAACTAAACAGTACAACTAAAATAACCACTCAATGAATGCATGAATACAAGCAGAGATATTCAGAAATCACTGCTAAAAGTTATAACATGTTGTCTTCAGCTCTTCGTGAATATCTATCAAATGGTTGATACAAGTGTGCACCACTGTGTTTTTCTGTGCTGTGTTTTTCTGCTGCCAGTCCATCAGATTTTCTGCTTCACCATCATCTTTTTGATGCAAATCCAGTCCGTGAATAACACAGCAGTAAAGGCCAGCTCAAGCCCACTATTCCACTGCTGCCTCCTCATAATATATCTAAAGATTATTCATGACCAAGTTCAGTAGCCTGAGCTAACTGGGATCAGGCACCGTGAGGAGAACTGGAGAGGCACACAGAGCAGCAGTCAGCAAAAGAACCTTTATCAGGGGAGAACTTCAGATAACTGCTCTCTTTTTTCTACACTATTTGACTTACAGTTTTTGTGCCTGCACCTCTCCAGTAGTAGGAATTTTGAAGAACAAAATGGCTTTTGGGAATCATTCAATGTGCAGGTTTCTGGGTAATCAGAGACAACATTATATTGCTCTGAGCTAATAGAGAGGGGTTTGTTGGAGAGACTGCAGGAAAAGTGAAGCATTAGTCACCGATGAAGTGTCCCTCTACAGTCTTGACACATTGGCCTTACCAGGAAACTTCGTATCTTATGACTTGGGGGATAGATGATCAATCAGTTAGTTGATCTGCTGGTCTGCCAAAAGAAGTCATCAAAAGGTATCATTCTGAACTTTGGTAACTTGCAATGATCAATTATCCACTTTTTTGACATGTTGTGAATTCAGCTATGATGAACAAGCGCTGGAGACTACAGCTATGCTTAGCAGCTCTGTGAGGCTTTACTTTGGCCTGCAGGGCTTTGAGCTAAATGCTTATGTCAGCATGCTAACAAGCTCAGAATGACAATGCGTACATGCTGGTGTTTATCAGGCATATTGTTTACCATATTCACCATTTCAGTATAATCAGGTAGCACTAAACACTACGTAGAGCAGAGGTTGAGGGAAATGCCATTCGTTTTGCAGGGGTTTTGGTCAAAAAGAAGTGCTGGACAAATACAAATTTTGTGCTGCCATACCACCAGACAATAAAGCAGCTTCTTTGGTTCAGGCATTAAGAATTATTTTGTAGAAATAGCTCGCTTATGCAGGTCATTTAGATTCATTGATATCATATTGAGACAACCAGTTGAAAACTCCTTGTAGTATGTTTGAAGACAATTCAGAAATCTTCATCCTCTGGTGAGCCCGAATGTCTGTACAACATTTTGTTAATCCAATAGCTGATTTTAGTTGAGACCAAAGTGATGGAGCAACCGACAAGCTGAGAGATCCTGGAGCCATGTCTCATTGTGGCTGAAAAAGCACTCGATAGATTAAATGAAAAAAGTAATTAGTGGTCATTAGCAGTCATTAGCTGCAGCCCTAATATAAATATATAGACCTCTCTTACAAGCACAAGTTACCTCTATAGCACTCTGGCCAAAAGCAAGTTCAGTTGTAGAGCAGACCGCAGTTACTACGGGACCCCAACGACTGATTACCGAAACTTTTCCAAGGTATGACTGGACAAACTGTTGTTATTAATCATGTGAACAAATGAATGTGGTGTCAAATACAGCACAGGTTGACTGGCTCCTGGTGGTGGACGCATGAACTCAGCAATCTATTAAGTATCCTCTTAAGCTGCATTCCACAATTCAAGCTCTCAGATTCAACTGACTATCAAGAATGACCTTGGCTATCCACATACAGTGCCACACACAGACACACACACGCACATTCTGTCTATTATTTTCCAAACCTCTTGTCAATGCAGGAATGCGGAAGGGGAGGTGGAAGTCAACAGCTAACAGTCACATGAGAGGTCTTATCCTTCTGTAAACATTATATTAGTGAGCGAAACTGAGAGTGAGACACAGAGGGAAAAAGCCAGAGACGCAAGAAACAATGACGGAAAAGAAAAATGAGAGTCTGTATCGAGAGAGATACAGCTGAAACAGTGACTTGGTTGATTGATCGTTACACAAATAAGTAATTTTTGTCGCAGGAAAAGCCAAACATCTGGTTCCAGCTTCATGAGGATTTTATTTGTCTTATGTTCTAGTAAAATAATAATCCTGACACTGTGAAAGGCTTTTCCTCACTATCTTCTGACAGTTTATAAACCAGATAATCAATTCACTGCGATAATAATCACCATATTAATCTACAATGGAAATAACCAGTTGTTGCTGCCCTCATAAGAGGTGATGAGTAACAGCTTTCACACAAGATAGTCCTCTTCTTCCAGTTGGATGAGAAATGCAGAAATGCAGCCAAACTAAAGTCTGAGGATTTGGGCCTGATTCCAAACTAAAAGTCACTCATACAGTCTCTAATCAGCCTATTTAACTGGCCTTTGGCATTCCCCTAAAAAGCACAACTGGAAGCTGAACTAAAAACACAATGTATTCAACTGAATCGATTAACTTTCCTACACCTACAACGAAGCAGGGCCAGCACAGGGTAGATTTATCATTCCCCCAGGTAAAGGCATCAGGGGCACGAGAAAAGGGAGTGCAGTCTCTTAGGAATGGTGCCAAACTCTCTTTAGCTCCTGCGTGCAGTGGATGTTTAAAGCTCCCTTCCAGTGTATTTTGGTATTCTTAATGATACTTCATAATTTTTTGAGCCCTTTCCTGACAATGTTGATAAGCAACACTGATCGGCAAATTCAAAGCTGTTTTCTGCTGTGGAGCTGTGGAGCAGAGGGAAAGTTCAGCAGATAAGTTGTCTAATGGCAGTAAATGAACAGTCCAGGTTACAGTTAAACTCTGCAGCTCCCCAATACCCAAGAAGAACTTATGGTTGAGGGACAGCCATTACTATTGCTGGTCCCTATGAATATCGACGCTGCCGCCATGCTAGTGATATTTATCTTGCTAGAACAGCCACCTGGTTGAGACGGTAACAACAACATAACAATTAACCATGCAACCATTCTCTGAGAAAGTACGTTGACTGGCACACCCACAGACATAGCTTTGTATTGCCGACTTCCACAAATATTTAAGGATTTCTTTTTGTACAGCACGACGCCCTTAAGCTTCCTAAACTGGATCAACCTTCATGTGTGCTCACCCAATGTGCACTCATTTCGAAACGGGCCATTTCACAATGCACCTTTGAACACACATGCAGTGTGAGTTATAAAGGGATGAATGAGCAGGGCCTCAGCCAGCTGAGAGCATGTATAAGCCCTGTGTGTGTGTGTGTGTGTGTGTGCGTGCGTGCGTGCGTGCGTGCGTGTACTTACGGCATGTTTGACAGAGTAGTTCATGATGATGTAATCTTTTGCTATTGGTAGCCAGGAACGAAGTGTGATGACATCGCGGTTCTTAAGAGGACTAGGGCACCTCCCTATTAACAAACAGGACAGACCCAGCAAACAAGACATTAAAGATCAATGTGCATGTGCATGTGTCATGTGTGTCTCTACTTTTTATAAACAACACGCGTGTGTGCAACTTACAGGAGTAGTAACCAACGTCCGCATTGACCGTAAGCTTCCCGATATCGAAAGTCTCAATGACGTTTGTGTCCCATTTCTTTCTGTATTCGATGTCATGGAGAACGTCGTACATGGTCTCAGCTGACACGTCCTTACACACCATCTGACACTGAGAATGAGAGACGGACAGAGAGAGAGACGGAGTTCATTTTTAGGCAATAAATGTAAAAGAAATCACATAAAAAAAAACATACCCTACCCTAACCCTAACCATATTATAAATCCATAACTAATGCTGTTGCACTGATCATGCAAAAAACATTTCAGAGCTCTATCCAATGCAAGCTATAAAGCAGTTAACTCCATTAGATTTTAATTATGTTGCATCCCATAAATTCACAGTAAGTAGTGGACCATTGTTGGAGAGCTTCACAGTTGTGGCTGTTTATTTTGAAAGAGGTGGGTGTGAAATGAAAACAAACCTTGATGAACACATCAAAGCACAAAATTCAACACCCGTACTAATCTAATATGCAAACTGAAAAAATAAATAAAGTGGACGCATGAATGTAAGTGCTGAGGGATCCTAAACATACTCAGTTGAACAGAAATACACAAACACATACAAAAAAGGCAAATTATTTGTAAAAGATTAGACATCAGATGGTCAGAGAGCAGAGACTGTGTGTGTGTGTGTGTGTGTGTGTGTGTGTGTGTGTGTGTGTGAGTGAGAGAAATTAGAAAGAGTATCAAGAGACAGGCCACAGATGAGTCATTCAACAGCTCAGGTCTAGTATCTGAGCTGTTGAATGGGAAAAAACAAAACACTATCAGTACAGGACACATTTAGTCAGTCAGTCAAATCATCTGTGAATGTGACGGGGTAGAAGGGGATCCGAGTGGAAAACAAACACCCAGTTTCCCCAGTTGTCTGCACAAAAGCACAAGTTTTAAAAACCTGAAATTAGATTGACTCCTTTCATCCTTCGATCTAGATTCAATAAGACATTACTCAAAAAGTGATGGAGGCCAAAATACAAATTGATCATATAACTGGATCCATAAAATCTACTTAAGACAAATCATAGTGATAGATTTTTAAAATAAAATCTAAATGGAATGAATCATTCACACATCCGCACTTGTTGACGAGGAAGGTTGGCGTGGGTGTGTCACAGCATATTAATGAAACCACCGGGACTCCTGTTGCCTGTGTCAAGTTTGGAGTAGATGGCACTGTACGTAAGACAGCCCAGGAGTACAGCTGTTACTACAGTTACCATTGTCAGGGGGAATTAGTCTTTATAATAACAACAACAAAGACAGACAGAACAATGGAGGATGAGTGACACAAAGAGACTTTAAAACCAAGTGAGAGGCTAAGAGAGACCGACATAAAAACAGAGCAAGAGGCAAAGAGTAAATGAGAAAGAAATTGACAGAGGGTGGTTGTCTGTCCCAGGTGGTTTTAACTCCCATTACAAATCAGTCTAGAGGGTGTAAATCTCAATCTACACCAGCCTCCTTTCTCTTGTTCCCTGAGGGCTTAATTTAAGAAAATGATCACCAGCCTTACTCTACATTTGGCTATACAGCTTTTCAAAAAGGGAGATCTCCCCTCAGCCCATAATAACCCAGCTTACGAAATAGTTGCTCATGCTCACCTTTGGTATAATAGCACAAAATATGCACTTGCGGTTGACAAGCTCGTTATCTGAAGTGCTCATTCAGATATGGATCTGCAAAATCTTTCAATTATCTTCACTGACTAATACTTCTGCCACGTGAAAGAGTAAAATAACATGACTGAGGGTCGACAGCTGTGCTAATGAGATTGTATTTAGGGAGAGCAGTGTGAACATCACTTTTGCGTTACAATATAAGTTACTGACTGAAGTGAAGCGTTTATTGTTGTTTTTTAATGAAGCCATCCACACCACGCATGACCATATTAATATAGGCTATGCTTGTGTTTAATATAGCTGAGCCTTTAAGTTCTTGGTTCAGTCTCTGTGTGACATACAGTTGTATTTTGTAGGCCTGATGATGAAGCCTAATCCTCCGAGCGCACTTTAATTTACATTCTTCAATCACATATGTCAATGCAATGTTGTTCTGTGGACCAAAATAAAAAAGTTGTGATTGTCGTGTCATGATTGGCTACATTATAGAAGGTATAGGTCTATTGTGTTTCATATGACTAAGCCTACAATCAAAAATATTTATTCCTATCTCATAATATGTCAGACTTTGATCCTCTGTCTGCACAACCCTGGCCCTAAGACCATTGGTTTATTTAAAAAGATCTAGGCTATTGGATTGTTCTAGATAAGTTAGTTTGGCATTTTTTGAAAGTAACCAAAAAGTAGTGTAATAAGTAACACATTACTCTAAGGAGACAGTAATATTGTTATGTAATATATTACTTTAAAATGAAGGTATCTAGTAATATGTTATATATTGCATTTTCAAAGTAACTTGCTCAGCACTTGCTAAGATGCTTTGAAAATATAAAACATAGGCCTAACATCTACCATCTTTGTTTAGCATGTTAACATGCTAACATTTGAGCAACAGACGGACCGATATTTTGTTCTCCAGAGCCTACAACAGATATCTATTAATCAGAAAAAACATTCACATAAACTAGGAACAGAGTGCCACTTGTGATCAAATTTCCCCACACTATATGCAAATAAACATACAACACAACGATTCTTACTAAATTAAAGACAGAACTAAATGTATGATGTATGCTAAATTTACAAGAAGGCCCAAATAATTAAGAATTTGCCATCGTCAGTGTTCCACAAAGTAGAAAATGACAAATAATGGTGATAAAAAAGGAAGCCAAGTAAAGTGAGATAAGATAATAGTGACGATGGATGACACACAAAAAGTCACCATTTCCCACCACTTTTCTTTCACACCAAGACCAAAAATGAATGAAGTTAATGGTCTTGGGACCAAACATCATTATAGTGCTCAATGTCCCATTTTGGCTTTCGACCCACTTTCGAAATGTTATTTTACTGCCCCTGAATCCAGAGTGGACATGTACAACAATGTCTCTGTGCAGACTATATGCAAGAGCTGTGCCAGTGCTGTTTAAATCAATTTTATTCATATAGCCCCCATAGTCTCATAGGGCTTCACAACCAGTCACACTGAAACAAGGACAACTGAAAATGCTAAATGGAAACGACATCCCTTGAACACAGAATCCTCACTGAGAACAAGAGAGTGTAGAAATGGGTGGAGACAGCAGGTTAATACGTACGGAAAGCTATCAACAACATAAAATAGAACAGACAGAATAAAAACATGTGAATGGGTGATTGTGGTGCTGAGCACACAGGCCAAATAGAGCTACATGTGTGGTCATATCATTTTAAAGAGGTAACAATTTCAGCACCAAAATTATAACATTCGTATTTGGGGGAAAGGGCACAAGACATAAGGCAAGAAGTGCTATTGCAAGGATCCAATTCAATCCATTAAATGTCCATAGGTCTTCTTTAATAATGTGTTATTCAATAATGTGTTTTAGCACAGAGGTCATAGGCAGTTGTTGCATTATACTAGTATGCTTTATGATACTTCTAATAAATTGCCGGGAGCTATGCTGCATTGCTAAATATTCTGTGAGCTTAACTGCATTGGTCTGTTTACGGCTGAAGGTTTAACTGTGTTGCTTCAGAGAATTAAAATGTGTTGTCTTGTTTCTGTATCATGTTGGTAACAAAAATTAACAACTGCTTTTTATTTTCCCTTGCTGTCATTCTATTGTTAAATCAAACAGTTCTTCATTCTTACATGGATCACACACACACCTTGCTCAATTTTCATAGCACACCAAAATCGCTGAGCCTTCTCCAAAGAGCATTGTGTTCCCCTAGATCTCATGATATATGAAGGATGTGGAACATTATCAAGTTTTGAATTGAGCGCCTGACGCGCACGTTTCAATCTGCACTAATTAGAACGCCTATATAAGCATTGTTTCCGCAGCAGTAATTAAAGCTTGCCAAAGTGCTGGTTTGACTCCTGGCTCAGAGAGTTCACTTCACAGAGATTTTAGCTGAGGCACACCTCTCCCGAAGAAATAGGAGACACTGCTGAGTACACCGCATGAAATTTGTGTGTGTAGTGTCGAAAATGTGAGACCTGGAGTAGCTAGAAAAATAGTGGTATCAGCTTCCCTCCTCACATGTGTGCTCATAGTTAAAATGGGAGTCAAAGTAGCAGCTTCTTGGCACTTTTGTTTATGGACGATCATGCTGCCAAAGTTGTTAGCAGGTATGCGTCTCTGACTGGCACACATTTCCTTATGTTTGAATGTATATGTACACATGTGTATATGCAAAGATTTTTAAGCTCCTCTCCACTCCAAACTTAAACAGCAATTGTGTTAAAAGTATGAATAATATCAAAGAGTGAGTGTGTAAAACATTTGAAGGTTTTAAAGTTCAAATGTTACATTTCTATATGAATGTATTAATGAGTGGTGAGAGGCTGAAGACGAGTGGGTTTGAAGAGTTCTCTAATTGGCTTCAATTGTGGATTAGCTCGAGAGGAAAGAAAACATTTTGAAAGGTTTTCATGGGATTTGAAAGTTGAATAATACCCAGAAAGTATAAAAGATGTGAAACATTGGAAATTTTGAAGTAAATACAAGCGGATGGTAAAGGGATGCAGGATGCATAACATAGTGTTACCTTGGGGATGAAATGGATTGCTTCACTAATGGCTGGAAGCCCCTTCCTGTCATTCTAGAGAGAGTTGAAAATGTATCAAGCCTAATTTTGCAGTTGGAATAAAGGCCGTACATTAAAAAATGTGAAAGGAGTTCAGTTGCAAACAAAACAGAAGCATAATAATAAAGCTTTTTATGTGTAAAAGAACATATGTTATGAATCCTTCCAGCATTCACACTAATAATGAGATGTGTTGCATCCATAGGCAAACTGAAACAGGAGTAGGAGTGCAAAGTGAGCAGTAAAGGTCAAAGAGGAGAACTGTGGGGAGAAAAAAAGACGTCCAGCACAGAATGAAGACATACAGCCAGCTAAGTACATGTGTGCGTTATTCTATTAGGCTGTAATTCGGTGAAGACAACAGATGAAGCAAGGAGACGGAGAAAGAGAGACGCGGGTGAGAGAGAGTTCAGCAAGATAAAACAGAGACGGAAGAAGACTAAAAGGCGGACGAGTAGGTACACAAACATTGGGTGTGTGGTTTGGTGAGACTTTTCTTCACACCTGAGTCGACACTGTGCCCACGGCCCACTCAGAACACAACCTCTGACCCCCGCACGTCCACCCACTACTCATTCTCTCCCTTATTCCCTGTCTCACTCACTCTATTCTCTCCCTCATCCTGCCAACCTGTCAACTCTCATTACTTACTCCTCTGAGTGCTGATACATGATGGCGGAAGACAATTACAAAAAACATAAAATAAAAAGGGGTGAGTGTGTGTGTGATTCAGAGCTGGGCTTCCCTGTGTGGCAGCGGGGGAGGAGACAAACCCAGGAGTCTCCAATATGTGTGTGTATGTGCGGATGAGTGGGACAGCTGTCCGAAAGTCAAACTATTAAAAGTACACAAAACCACCTTCACACTGACACACACCCACACACTGTGCACCATGTGTGGAGTCACGTGCTTGACAAATGAGTTGATGATGATGCTGGTTGGTGTGACTGATTACAGCTGTGATCAAATCGTGACTCATTATTGATGAATATGGCGGTGGTGATGATTACAATGAAAATGAAGCTGATGATAATTATGGCACTAATGATAATGATGATTGCCAGCCTGTTGTCTTCTCACTTTCTGATTTGGACATATATCACTCTTGTCTCACTGCTGTTGATGCTACAGCCCAAGAGTGGAAACTGAAACAGGAAGAGAGCATTAAGTCTCAACACTCACATTAATCATTCGACATGCATCAGCGAAGATGCATGCTTTTATAACGGCTATAAATAGACGAGCTGTATCTGTGGCATTTCTGTATGCCCCTACCCTCACACACACAAGCACACACCTATGAGCGCACACACAGTTAATGTAATCCTTTTCTATAGATTTACAGAGGAATAAAAAAACTTGTGTTTGGATAAAATGACACACAATGACACGCAAAATTAGGCTCCTGTAACTGTCATATTTACATAAAGATAAAGTTTAATTTGTACGTAGAAACCCCACCCTAACTCCAAATGTGTGTGTCTGTTTGCACTTTCTGTTTGCAGAGCTGTCCTGAGGAAACACACCTGTCCTGTATGAAAAAGCATTAATAAGCACAACCCTTATCCTCTGCACACACTTACACGTACACTTCATTCCCTGCCGATGCACACATGATATACCTCTCCTTCAGGACACACAGGA
>OMLP01015393.1:0-27899 GCA_900302685.1 Spondyliosoma cantharus | reverse complement strand
CCTGCCACCTTGTGTGCCCGTTATCTCTCTGAGCAGAATGATGTTGTTGGTTCAGGTTGACCCACAGGGCAGAAATTGCAACCAGCTTAAAAGCCACTACGTGATCTTATGTATCCCGTGTTTTTTTTCTTATCCACAGCACATATTTTCAGGCTCAGATGTCATAATACGAGTGTTAGTGCACCAGGTCCCTGCTTGATAAGTTTGGAACACAACAACACTGATGTCAGATTAGTGATCAGCAGCTAGGTTCACCCTGGTCCTGAGTTAGAGTGACACGTTGGCTCATGTATTTTCGAAAAACTAGAGGACAAGTATCAAGAACACCAACGAAGAACTACTTGTTGGTTTGTTTGTTTTTGGACAACCTGGTGATGAGTGAAAATTAAAGAAAATAATTAAACGTAATAAATTCAGATACATGGCATGACAACGAAAATAATGCCAACCGAAGTGACCACCCGAAGGAGATTCTGAGGCATGATATGAGCTGGTGCTTTGAACCACCGTCGTCAAGCAGCAAATGAAGTAATATCTGTTGGAAGGATGTGTTCATCCCTCCATTAGGGTTCCAGAGACTTCAGGTTTTTATGACAAAGCCTATTAAAGGGCTTCGGGGTGCCTTTGTTCATCACCTATCGATATGGTAAAGCTTGAATTGAAACATTAAAAACTGTTTTCTGCCAAACAGCTGGCAGACAGGCCAGACAGGTCTGTTTAGTAGGGTTAGGGTTAGGGTCAGCCATTTGTTTGCTTGGCTTGTTTTGTGACCTACTTTGAAGCCAAACAGATATCCATGTCTGGCAGTCAAAGCAGTTTCAGTCGGTGGCTTCCTCTCCCTGGTCGAAGCTTCCAATATCCCCTGCTGACAAAAGAGACACATTGTAAAAACCCCAGCTGGAGGGTTTTTGGTTTTTTTGGGTAGAATTTATCAATGGGTTATTGGAAAGAAGCTGAACAAAGGATTCTTCCAGGAAACCAGAGTCAGCTGAGTATCCGACATTCATAGCAAGTGTATTCATTATGCAGGCTCAGTCATCGCTGCGCTAATAGCTCCTTTATTATGTGTGCTCTAGTTTCTTGCGGTGCTTCTGCGTGTCCTGCTGCTTGGAGATGGAGCCTGCAGAGTGGGCTCGTAGCGGAGTGGAATCACAGTTTTGCGTGTGACTTTTTTTTTTTTTTTTTTTTTTTGGCATATTTTGGGAAGATGTGCTTGGCATGTGGAATGGCGGTGACATTGTTGACATGCGACAGCAGACGTCGAGCATCGAAGGAAACTCTGCAGAGTGAGTGCATCGAGAGCACTGTGGGAACGTGGAGCAGTTTTATGTGTGTGTGTGTGTGTGGGTGAGAGTGTGGGTGAGAGTGTGGGTGCCTCGGCGCTCTTGCTGGGTGGGCGCTGTTATAGGCTGGTGAGAAACAGAAAGTGAGTCACCAATTACAATCATGCTTCATGCCTCCACTTCTCTCTGAGAGTTTCTGCTTTGTGCAGAAGGTAGAGCTAAACAGCACAGTGGCAATTATAACCACATATCCTCAACGCCGATAGTCACTGCTGGAATCATTTGCCGGCATGAGACAAACACATACTTGAGTTCCTCTTTTGCCTCTCCTGGCAGCTCTAAGGCTGACTGTTGGCCCTCGCCTGTTCTCAGCTTGTTACCTCCACAGTAATGACTGTTAGTGTGGGCTGAGCAGCTTTCTGCTGAAATGTCAGCGTTCCACTCAAACTGTGGCTCCATTGTGGTTTCCAGTTCGCCTGTTGGTGAAGATATGCAGTCAGTGGGTAGGAGTGGTGCCTGAATTAACCTAGTTAAGCTCATTCCATTATATTGACACAAATGGTAACATGTTTCATGTTTTTCTTCCTCTGCCTAATTAAATGATCGGAAGAGCACCCACGACGGCTCTCACAAGAAGTATTGCGGTGCATGTTGGCTCACCGTGCGTGTTACTGAGTCCTAAAGGCTGTGTTCAGACAACAGGCAAATCAGATGTGTTTTTCAAATCAGATCTGTCACTTCTGAGACTCTTGATTCATCGTTACGTGTCACATCTACACTTGAAATCCATTATGAGCATCAAGAATATCTCCACTGAGGAGGTTTGTAGAAACCCAGTCTGAACCGCACGTCAGACAGCCTCCAGCTTTGCTATAATTGCATTTTATGTAATTTTTTATTTTTTTTGCCATCCCGTGAATCAGTGTGTTGCCCGTTTAAGACATGCTGTTCAGCCCAGCTGATCTGATAATGTAGGGAGTTTACAGGTCCTGTCTTAAGCCTTGTGAACTGCTCACACACTCATTAGGAAGTTACTACGGGCAAGTTGTTGCCCTACACCTATCTCCATTTTGTGAACGTCTGCTTTCCCATGAGATCATGTGAGAGGGATCACATGTGAGCCCAGCTGCAGTCTGCAGAGCCATGAAGCCACGCCCCACTGCTGCAAAAATTGATGTTGTACTGTTGGTATTATTGATGCCGTTTATTCAAAATGCATTAATATTGAACATGTCCAAATTGCGCCAAATTCGACACTGCACTTCCTTGGGTCCATGGCAACAGACCTGCCCAAGGATGATTAATGGTTTTGAAGAAATGCTATGCCAAATATGGATTTGAGCTAATAGTCTGAACCATAATTGGCCTCTTGAAATTTAAAGTGGCCTCTTAAAACCTCGGAGTGACAACACCAGCCTCCAGCAGCAGGCTCTGGGTGCAGGTCATCCCCAGTCTTTCTCCAGCCATTTAATGACTGTTAAGTGTCCTGCAGTAAAGATTGCACTCTATCTTGACCATCAGATCCACTCAAGTCAGAGCACCTCATCTTCACCATCACAACACTGTCGAGGGGCTGTGTTAGAATAAAGGAGAGAGGTCTGTGAAGTAGCAGCAGTGCTTGTCCCTGCTGAGAGAGACATTGTCTCTGGGAAATATCAAAGTGGAACTCCATAAATACCTCTCCTCCTCTTCTTCGTTGGTTTGACCGACGGACGAAAAACCACACCGCCATTGCACTGTATTGTAGTATATAACATTGTGCTATTTACTGATGGGTGCGCTGTCTTGAGTGACTGAGAATGAGATGCGCAGCTCAAGAAATAGAAAATCCATATGTGCCAATATTGATTGTGGGCGGACCGCCACAAATTAATTAATGTGTGGGAAACACTAAAATGTCCCAGTCAATTAAATGACAATCAATTAAATGTAATTTAAATAAGAAAACAATCATCTAAATCAATAATGAAAAAAAAAAAAAATAGTTTCAGCCCAGAAGCATTCAGTGAGCCATTGTTTCTTGTACAAACGCACTCTTGACTTAAAATGTGTGAAGGCTGCATTTTATTCTGATCTACATATGTTACTGTCAGTGAAAGATTGGTACATTTGTTTCTTCTATGATAGAGTATCCCCATACATGATTATAGAACAATCTGCTAGAAATATCCCAAGATAAAAATATACACACAAACAGCAAAAAGGGTCCAAAAATGCAGGCCAATCTGCCAATGGCGTTGGCTTTTTTAGTGTGGATTTTTCCTTAGTAGCCTGGTCCAACTTTCATGGCTATAATTATGGTTTTTTTTTTAGGTTTGAGTTAAAGCTCTTGCTCACCCTTTAAAGGAGTAATTTGTGAGATCTGGGCCAAATGTTATTTTATAATATTCCAAAAAGAACAACCATCATAAATAGTGCTCGCGTTATGTCAAACATATTTACTGCATTGCTGGGATATATCTACTAAAGTTAACATGCTAACCAGCTAGTCCCATAGCATTCTGGAACATAATAACACTTGAACCTCAAGAGGTGACAGCCTGATAGCTTCTGTATGTTTCAGCCGGGAAATGTAAAAGTTCACCTCTTAATCTAATGAGTGAACAGAATAAAATCACAAAAGGTCCAGTGAGGAGATATTGTTGCACCTTTCTCCCTTACTAAACAGATAAATGCTATTTCTCTCTTTTACCGAACAAAGACCAGTTATATTGACTCGCCAGTTCTGGTTTGGTCAAAATAAATCTTCAATTCACAGAGTAGGAGGTAAAAATATTCCTGTTTTAAACGCTGTTTTCACCTGCTGCTCATGTCTGACATCTCATGACCAAACTTGCCGTGTCGTCTTTTTCCAAGAGTCATAGTCCGGATCAGAACTACTGTAAATCCCCTCCATACTGTAACCCCTTTTATCCAACTGACCTCTGTTGGTGTCAACGTCTGTGTCCAGTCCCAGTTTAGTGGGATGCTGTCAATTAGCCTGGTTGATCTGAGCCCTGGTGCCTGTAGTGACTCCCCCCATTATCCAATGTTGCAGTAAGGGCGGACTACAGTCAGCTAATAGGGGCTCTTAGCTTCATGGCTAAATTAGCTAATTACTAATAGCAGCTAGTCACTACAGCCAGAGACAGCTACAGCAAAGAGTAAAATGATCAGCAGTTATGCTGCCTTCTTTAGTTTTGGAACTACTTTTAAATTCTGGCAATTTCTTAGGAATTACACCTTTTATGCTAATTATTAACAGCGGTAGAGTCTAACCATCTGTATGAGGCCAAGAGGAGGTGGGCTTATTAACCAGGCATTCTGAGTGGTCTATACATCTACAGAAAGAACTCCTGATGTTTTGATCTCTCCTCTATTTGACCTCAGATAAAAGAGGGCAGGATGGGCTTAGAAAATCCAAGTCTGGAGGGGTTCGATCACAGCTTTTTAATGAGCTTTCACTTAACACCCCCCATGTGTCTACTGTTGGCTGGGTGGGTGGAGGCCACGTGCAGAGAGCTGTAGTTTGGCTCAGAGAGGACTTTGATATTTACACAGAATGTGGCCTGCTTAAAGAGATTTGTTGTGTTTGTTTGACTGGGGAAGTAACATGGTTTGAAGTTCACGAACTGCCTCTGCTGAGCGCCAACAGCTGGCTGTAGCATGCTGTTCTGCAGCTCTCAGGACACAAGAATCAGAAATACTGTATTGATTCCCGAGGGGAAATTGCTTGCGTTACGCTGCTCCCATTCAAAGTCCCAGAAGTATGCAGAAAAATAATAATGATAACCCCCTAGGTCAGTGATGTGAGGTCAGTGATGTGATGCTCACTGTAGCTCACTGTAATTATAATAATAATAAATAAATAAATGGATTACAGGATTAACTTTATGCCTTGTTTGACCACAGTGTGCTCAGCAATGGCAGAGTAGTGCTGTATTTTGGCTTATTGACTCCACAGGAAGTGGATGTATGTAGTGTAATGCTATGTTAATATGACTGCTTCAGGTGATATTTAACTTTAACAGCTATTCTGTGAACTAAGTTAAATAAGAATAAAAAGATGTGTAATGTTAAGTTACTGTTTGTACTTGCATAAGCTTATTAGTGAAACAGACAGTCTGAGGTATATGTTCATGCCCAGCTCGAAGGCAGTGTGGAAATCGCTGATGATACGCCGCGGCAGAGCGCCGTACAGCCAGATTAACTTGTGATATAACTTTAACCAGTGGTGCAGGTATATGGCATGTAACTACGTATGTTTCAGTCCTCATTACATATGCCCAGTTTTAAGTCCCCTGTGATACTCACCTTTGTTACATTGTTTGAGGGAACTACAGGTACCTGCATACTTGTGGATGCAACCATCACTCATGCTGATATAGCTCCTCAGGGATTTAAGATGTTAGTTTTCTGATGTTGACAATCTAACCCGTGACAACTCATTAGTTAAGGTTGTGAGGACTATGGGTGTTGGTAGCTGTTGATTTTGTTCAAATATACCAAATTCTAACTAACTGGTGGGGAGTTTCAGGCAATGGTGGTTGAGCCATTTACACCTGGGCTCACCTAGCCCTAGTGACCCACATTAAGGCTGGCTGGGTCAACAACCCACAAGTCCCCCACAAGTCCCCCACTAACAACTGAAACACATCCAGTTGCCTGTGTTATAGCACTTAGAATTCATTGATTATTGAAATCCCCTGAGCTCCTGAGCTCCATCACTGCAGTTTCCTCTGGAGAGAGCCCTCTGTACTCTCCTGTTTTGTTTAAGTACTGATTTGAGTTTTGCTGCTTAAATGAACCATGACCTTTCACCTACAGTGACATTGCTATGTACATGGAACGGTAACCCTTAAATGACTGGAAGCAGCCTCTTTAATCGTTAAAGCACAGTGTACATGCGTTGTGAACCTGCCAATGAAGGTGCTATATGAATACTGAGCCCTCTGCGACATTGACTTTAGATCAAGGGCCATTGACGTTGCTGGTTCAAATCCCGGCTCCGGGCTGGGCTGAGCTGCATGCCGAAGTGTCCTTGAGCAAGATACTGAACCCCAAATTGCTCCTGATGTGCAGTTGGCACCTTGCATGGCAGCCTGTAAGGGTCCTGCAATGAGCTGGCGACTTGTCCAGGGAGTACCCTGCCCTCACCCAGTGACAGCTGCGATTGGCTCCAGCCCCATGAACCCCATGAAGCGGGATAAAGCGGCCGAGATGCGCCAGCAAAGCACCTGATCACACCTCATTTTGAGGCCGTCGGTCTAAAACTAGCAACGACACTTGCACTTTGGCTGGCAACAAGATGGAGCCCATCCACTATTAATCACAATGATAGTCTGTATGTCCTGTCCTGTCTGATCAGAGGAATGAATGCCGGGCCCCACATTAGGATCACAGAGATGCACCGCAGCACTCCTCCTCCTCCAGTTAAATAGAGCATTTTGCTCATACACAGTCAAATGAAGTTGTTGTCATCATCTTTATTTATTATTGATCACTGTCAAAGGCAAACTCCATGTGGAGAGATGGGGCTGCCAGTCGCTGTGCTTGGTTGCTGGTATACATGGTGCCTCCAGCTGATCAATTAGAAGAGGGCAAAATCTGTGTGCAACATGGAAAAGGCATCTAAAAAAGATGTCACTTAAAATGTCTTCTGGCTGTCCACTAGACATCTTGTCAATGTTATCAAAGACATTCAATTGATGTTGTTGTAATAGGTTTTTGCTGAATAGGTAGTGTCTTATATGAGGAAGAAAAATGCTGAATTTATGTGTGTAAAAGTCATCGTCACCCTGTCTGTTCTCCCGACTCTTCGTCACACTTCTGCCTGGAAAGAAGCGTCTGTCCCTGGCAGCAAAAGCCAGCATCTCCAGCTGTTTACTGGCGGTGATTAAGTGGCATGATTTCCATGTCGCATTTCACAATGATTGGTAGGTCAGGATAACAACGACAACGCACTCTAACAGCAACTCTATGATTATAAACAGCTTGCTGAGACAATGTTAGATTTACAAATGGAAACCAGGTGGAAACCTGCTTAAACAATCCCTGCCTGTAATGTCTGTTTTGGTTTCACAAAGCCAGCATGGGTTTTGGTGACTAGTAAATGAGGCGACGTCACCTATGGAACTGTTGGGTATGTAGTCTTTCTAATTACATATTTTTTTTTATTTATATTTTTCTCACATTTCAAAGGTTTTATGACAAACTTTAATGCAACTTCCTCGGGTTGTGAAATTATCTTTTAAATTGACAAACATCATATGTGTTATTAATGGCACAACTCAAACAAGAACAACAAAAATATTTGTCTCTTCCCATTCACTACCATACATATTTTTTCTGAAGTAAGGTCCCACGGTGGTCCACTGGTAAGGCCGTGACCTTGCCTCTCTATATGCAACTGCACCCTCTCATCTCTCTGCGTGTTTCTAACATAGCAGAACATTAAGAGACTAGGTGAGCTCTCCATCTACGTGCATGCAGACTCAGTGTCTAGGCCACCATATGGCCAGGTTGAAGAGAATGAACACAGATTTATATTGGCTGGTGTAAAAAAGCAGTTGTGGGGAGTCAGACGGCTAAAACAACAACAGTGGTTCCTCATTTATGAGGTTTAGACCTACTGCTCTACCTGATGAGAGCTGTGACAGGTATATTGTCGCAGGAGCTGTGAGAGACTCTCTTCTGGCGACACACTCAGATGGGCTTACAATGGACATGGCTGCACAAAGGATAAAAGTGTGTCTTTCACTCGGCCGTGGCAGGGTTGAAGGCTGTAATTGGTTCAATGCTGTTAAATGATGCAAACACCAGTGCTAAGAAGAGAGCACTTTTAGTGAAGCTCTCGCTTCCTCCGCTCGGGGCAGTCTGGCTGGTCAATAAAGGGCCACAGTTTCCATCTGCAATCCACATGTTAGAGGTTAAGCTGTGACATGGGTTTAATTATAATGGGTGGAGGGATAAGGGTGGGATGAGGGTGGGTGTTGGGCTGTGACCATATGCCAGCCCTGGGTCCCAAGGGACTAAGCCAGTGGCTTAATGAGCAGCCCTGCAGGAATTAGTGCTACTTTAACCTCAGTGTTGCGACTTCTAAGTGAGGCCTGCTGCTCAACTGATTTACAGCTGCTGATGGCTAGAAAGGAGGAGCAGCTGAGGAGGATGGAACCTCATCCTGTCTGTGTGTGCTCACAGAAATACAGTTATTGAATCTTTTAATCTCTGTCGTATGTGTTAAAAAACAAATACAACTTAAAATCTCTGCCACAGGCATTATATTATGAATGTTGCCAACTATATATTATAATATGACAGAAAAATATGACTTCTAGTTGATTGTCCCAAAACTGACAGGCAGCCAATGTCATTCAGGAAAATAAGCAATCTCAAGTCATTTATGGGGCATTTAAGGTCATTACAGACACGTTATCAGACAGGATGTCAAATGATCAGGAACCCTGACAAATCCCCAGACAATACTGAAAGGTAAGTAAGTCTCTGTCAATACTTAAACACTTGGAAGTTGAAGGTCAGTGTTGTGTTTCTACAGGTAACATACACAATAATCTCATTGAGATTCAAAGTATAGCTGGTCCGACCAGATAACTATTTTGATGCCAAAATGTCAATTTCAATTTTACTGTTTGGTCGGTACCAAAAAGATATTGAGGCTGTGTCATTTGTATTTATGTTTATTTTGTTATATTGAAAATTATAAGTAAAGAGAACGATTTCTCAGTCTGGGATCATTGACGATATACAAGAGCTGCCAAGACACATATTTACATTAGCTGCCAAGATGAGTTGATCAAATAAAAGTTAATCGTATGATATTAAGTGAAGAGTGTTTGACTCATGGTTGGTTGGACAAAATAAGCAGTTGGAGGTCACTTTGGGCTCTGGGGTAACCGATAAATTGTGAATAACCTGAAAATGAATCCATGATAAAGATAATTGTTAGTTGCAGGCCAAAGATATACCTTTCAATCATCAGGTAAACAAAGCACACATGCTAAAGTGTAAATAATGCCACTAACGCTGCAGCTGTTGATCTACATGAACACATAAAGTGTATATACTAATCACTACTATAGTGCTCAGTTGCTACATTGTAAATGTAACTGTTAAACACCATCACACACACACAGTCAGCTGCATATGTACATTAAACACATTGTAGTTGTCGAAGCTTCTAAGCGCTATCGGATTTTAAAATCTCAAAACAATTCTAGAATTGCATAAGTAACCTGGCTGCAGCATGAAAACAGAGCAAACACAGGAAGCAGGATGTGGGCTAGAGTAAATGAGATTGTCAGGCTGACAGAGTGTTCTTTTATACACTTCGCCTCACATTTCATGTTGCACCTGATGTTTCCATTCTTTTATTGTGTCAATTTTAAATGACTAATTTTAGACTGACAGTCACTATCCGCTCTTAGGGCTCCCATTATGCCGTTCCTGCTACATCAGCCTCGCAGCCTTCTTCAGACATGATCTGCTAATTGATCTTAATGGAGCCCACCCGCTGTCTTGTGCTGTAGCCTACAAACCATGAAAAGACAACCGCTCACATATGATATTGCTGTGGCGACCAAAAGTCTACCTAGTTCATAGTCAAGTCTTAGAGTGGCAAAATATGGACCATGGTTACACAAATGCTTCCACCAGAGAAGGTACATTGATATTTAGGCCTGATGCCTTTCGACCTGAGGTTAGAGGACTGAGCAGTCCGGTCCGCATGGCTCGACATCATTCAAACATGGTTGATGGCCAATCAATCACACAGGAAGCCTCCTGGCCAATCATTCAGCCCAGCCTCAGACTCAGAGGACAGGTTCTCTGTCACTCTGTGACCAGTTTCTCAACTGTCAGTCCTCTCCCCTGATGTATGCTGGACCAGTTGTCCAACGCTTTGGTACAACTACTGGCCAGGTTGACATGACAGTTGGTGTGAAAATGAATGGTGCTCAGTGGATTCCTGCTGACTTGAATGTTGACCCCTGAACACCCTTCAGGACTTCACCTTCCCTTGACTATCAAATTGTCTATGAAAAGATATCCAAAATCAATATCTGTGTTGCCATGAAATGTTTCAATTGATCTTTTTTTTTTCCTAGATGTGTACAGGCATGGTCGCCACGCAAGACAAGTACCATATAATTAAAAGACTAGAGTGGCGCTCAGTAGAGAGCATACCTCTGCCAAGGCTCAACAGTCCCCTTTAATTCAATTATGCCTGATCCAGTATCAAATAAAACATATCTAAATCTGTGAGAGAATTTTGGGTACATTTTATAATTTCACCCGATGGAAGTTTCTGGCCATTTATCACTTATTTGAAGATATGAAACAGCTAAAAGTAATTCAGAGCCATCTTTAACATTCAGAACTCTTTTTTTTTCTTTAAAAGAGGATGTCTTTATTCTTTCTATTGCAATTTCTGTTGTAATGATTTATTTAATGTTATCAAATTGAAATTTAATAAATATACAAATATTTCGTATTTTGTGATGAAGAGAAGCCTTTGAAACAACATTTAGACCATAATGTAGAGAGATTAACAGAAAATAACTATGAAATGAAAAAAAAACAAAAACTGGCATGTTCTGTTATTAAGTAAATGCATTTCTCATGTATTGCATCACCCACAACTTCCCAAAGTGTACAACAAAAACTGTTTGACGTTTATTAATATTAAGGTTATGCAATTTTTTTTTTAAACAAACTCATACCAATCATGTGTTGCTATTGCATCTGAGATAAATAAACAATCGTAGTGAATAGAATATCATCCTGGCTTACAGTTGAAATCAGAATGATGAGCCTTAAAGATTATCCCCAGCCGGAACACAATCCTCTTTGGAGGTACTGAGCAGTGGGGGCGTTTATAAGCCTGGCTGCTGTCTAGCCACTGCTACTGCTGTACCAAGGCAGGCAGCTGCACACACTGGCACAGGGAGTCACAGCTGATACACACTGTCTTCTCAGAGGCACAGCATATTCTCACATCACCAGACACGCACACATAAACAGACATCTGAGGTTTTCCTTACCAAAGATATATGAAGCAATGACGCCTGCCGAAACAAAAAAGTCCCCTCCCCCCCAGTTTGTTCTCCATCATTCACAGAGTCTTTAATTGCCATTGCTGCTGCATCAGTTGCGCTCCTCAGACTCTCGTACAAAAACAGACACCAGACACACAGTTTCCCAATCCGTTCGTTTTTGTTGTCGTCTAATTTATTTAGGTCTTTAAAAAAAAAAACATACTTGAATAAAAAAAATGAGTAAGAATTAACACAAAAATGTAGACTACAAGCCAGGAAAAAGAAACATTAAAGCAGGTCGTGTGGTGGTTAGGATTCAATCTAACCTCAACATCCTGGTTCCTCTGCCTGTGGGCATATGTTTTTCCCTTGCACATTGACACCGGGACCAAAACCATGGGCTGCATTTCCGCTCACTACATTAGTTATTGGTGACTCCATAACAAGGAATATTTGGATTAGATCGCAGTCCACTGTGGGACACTGTAATGACACAAACTACCAGGAGAGCTAACATCCTCACTGATCACACCCTCTTCCTCTACCGCGCAACCCCACCCCCCATCTGGCTGCTCTCCATTAGAGCTCCCCCTACAGGCCTCCCTGAATAACCACCTACCCCATGAGCTCCCCCCTTTGCTCACCTGTTGTTCAAGCCCGACTAACAGTAGCTGTGTAAAACTCCTCCCCTGTGTTAAGCCTCCCGCTCCAACACCTATGACCATTAATGTGAGAATCACTTACAGACCCAAACCTTCCACTACACTTGAAAAGATTGATAGATACTGAATAATTACAGAAACACTTCTGATCTACACAACAATAATTTAATCCCATTAACAATGGTGTCCACAAAAGGTCTGGATGCAAATTTCAGACTGTCTTGTGTGCAGACAACTCAGGAATGGTTGCACTGCTGTATTAAGAAAAGCCAAGTCTGACAACTACATAGAGTCTTTTATCAGCTCTTCTCAAGATTTCAGTAAATTCTGGAGAGTTATTGAGTAAATATCAAAAATGAATAGCCCCTTCCCTACTCACATTAACAGTGGACATAGTCTAATAACGTATAGTAAAGACATTTGCACTGCTTTTAATAGTCATTTTGTGGGGGGGGGATGTTTTATGTTCACTCTGACATTTGAAATATTAGTAAAGGTGTTAGGGTTAGGTCCAATTATGTTTACTATTTATTATCACAGCATCTGATTTTTATAAATTTCAATTTTAAGGGGATGACACAATCTTATATAGTATTGCAGCATCTGATTAATAAGCTATTGAATGTCTGCAGTCATCATTTCATTCATTACAACTCCAACTGCACAATTGACAGAGGAAACAAAATGGATGCTTTTAACTAAATGTACCTCTCACGATGAATCTCTAACCATTTGTTCTTCAAATGGTGCATGTATAGAGAGAGTGACTCAGTATGAATATCTCGGTATCTGGCTGGACAATAATCTAAATTTCGAGACCTCCACAGAAACAAACATTACTTCCCTGTTCACCACAGAAAAATAATTATTAAGTCAATATTTTTTTCTGTTCTGGAATCTGGACTATGAGGATGTTGTTTATGTCATGATATAAAAGATAACCAAAACGTTGGCTAGCCATCTTTGGTGGTTAGGAGGGACCAGCATTGGTTTCTATTCTTTTATGAATCTTTAATACAGTTGCTTCCATCCCATATTACATCCCTTTTTAAATATGAACTCACCTGATGGTGGTACTCACTCACAGAATAGGGTGTTGCGCCACACTCCATTAGCAGCACGTAATTAGGTAGAATAAAAATGAAAATTACAGTGCACCTTATACATGGCATATTCTGCAAAGGTCCTTAAACTTAAACTTTTTTACCTCCACTAAGGAGGTTCAGAGCACTGTATTTTTAATTGTGTCTTGTTTTTACTGTTTTGTATCTCCACACCATTGTAAATGAGGATATGTCCTCACTGTTTTTTTGAGGTTAAATAAATACCAAATACATGAGCCAGATTAGCCTTGTTTGACTCCAGATCGGCCCGTTGGCTGAAGTGAAACTGTGATGAAATGGAGAGAGTAGGAGCAGGACACAAGGCCTCCCTGGCCTATTTATAGAGCGACTGGTCGATTGGCATTAGATACCTCATCAGCAGAACTGCCTTCCTCCACCTGGTGGAACCGGCTGGGGTTTTTTTTGGGGGGGGGCTGAGCAAAATTATGACACAGTCGCCCACAGGATAATTCTGAGTGAGGTGAATGGAAACTTCACACCCTTCAAATGTATTTGAGGCTTTCAACCACATCCTGCAGACAGTCATATAACGACAATGCTGAGAGCACTCTCAGAGTGTGTCAGCTCCTTGCCAGGAAGGTTCGGCGTCTGTTACACCTTCTCTACATCAGCACATTTGCAGGCAGATGCCACAGCCACAAGATGAAACGCACAGTTGATATAGTGTTTGTTGTTTGTCAGCTTTGATTATACGTTTGTTTTTACCTCACACTGGAGTTTCCTTTTGGCACTTAAGCCCTGCTAGCAGTGTATTGCAAATGTGTGGCTGATGACCAGCTTCAGTGAAAACATCTGCCTTGACGTGCTCATCATTGTCACAAGCCTCTTTACTAATGCTGTTGGAGTGCAGTGGTTTATGTGCTCTTGTTTAATGTGGAGCAGGCAATCAGTTTCACAGCCATTTGAGGAGATGCTCAGTGATCTGAGGACTCCTCGACACTAGGGTTTTCCAACAAATGTCATTGATTAGGAAAAGGCGATGCGACAGTGTTGTCTTTCTCTGGCTCACTAGAGGCAAGAGTCTTTTATCTTAATTACATGGAAATCTATTACTCTGTACCTGACAGAGAGCAAATTGATATGATCAACGGAAAGTGAAGAAAACTACGTCTGGTGCAATGCATGGACATGAGCAACGTCATTAAAGTAATTGATAACTTAAATATGTCGTTTTGCATAAAGTGTGTCTGCGAATGGCAAATAAATGAATCAAGCTTTGTTATATGTTGATGAAGGTTCTCAGTCATCCAGGTCATGGCACAACACAGGGGGATTAACTCCTCAGGTCAAGACTCTGCTGTCCACTTATATCTGACAAATGATTCCTTTGAGGACAACAATGTAAACATCTTGGCCAGAGAAGACAGATGGTTTGAAAGAGGAGTAAAACAATCCATCTATGTCAAACTGGAACGGCCGTCTTTGAACAGAGGAGGTGGCCTATGACATTACTAATAACCCACCTACAATGCAGTGCTGAGCTCCCTACCCAGACAGCTTAACAACCATTCACACCTGGGCTCACCTAGCCCTAATGACTCTGAAACTTGGAGCTGACACCTGTCCTTAATGACTCTGTAAGGACATGCTCACACATAATTTAAAATCCTGCAAATCCCCCCAGATAGTTAAAACTGAAGAAGCCTCTTGTGTGAGAGGTGAAACACCTTCAAGGAACTGAAACACGTCCGAGTTTGCTACGATACACCACTTAGAAGCTTTATTATACTTTGTACGCAAGCTTAATTTATGCTTTTGCATGTGTAGATGCACATCTTATGCTATAGCATGTTGTGTACTGTAATACCCCTACATTTTGCAAGAGGTGAGAATCTGCTCCTTTAGATTCATCCGGGAGATGTACGGCAGAAGCATTTAGTGTAAAAAAGAATCTCTTGACAAAATGTCAAGAAAGGAAATATTTTTACACCTATTTTCAAGTTTATCTCTTAGCTGAGCTTTTTTTTTTTTTCAAAGCATTATTCTTCATTTACCATTGACAAAGTTACAATACACAAACAAAGGACATAGGCATCATGACAGCATTACACGTTAAAAGATATTACATAGTTTTTCTCCTAATAAGACATGATATTTAACAAGGCACCGTGATAGATGGTAAAGTATTATAAGTAAAATATTTAAAGGTTAAACAAAAAAACACAATAACAGTAATATAAAATAATAACTTAACAAAGATAGCAGGCACTGTAATCAGATTTCTCTGTAGATGTCATCTAACATGTACAGTATCAGAACATTTCAAACGATGGGGGAGACTTGGCTTCCAATTTAACTGTAAAGTTGGTTTGGGTATCAAGATAACCTTTTACTTCCCTACAGATGTGTACTGACATTTATAAAACAGTTATTAGTGGGATAAATGGTACGCACAACTTTAAATTGAACTTTAATTAGAATTTTGAAATGTTCTTTTGCTATAAAGGTAGCTTCTCATGTAGTTGTTTGTAGATTTGGAATTTGTAATATTCATTCAATTTGCAAGCGTGTATGATTCAAATATTCTTTAGAAATCAAACTACTCCTCTTTAAGTAGAGGACAGTTTCCAATGAATAAGTAATCATTGAAAAAGTGCCAAAGATCTTCTTTCTTCCAAAACACATCCCCAGACTATTAAACTTAACAACCTATGCTCACCGGTCCCTTCCCCTTTCCACCGGACTCTTGGCTTTTGCTCATCACCCTTTTTGGACTCTCCGTGTTGAAGCATCTTACTTGGCCAAGCGGCCAACAGGCCTACACAGGTGTCACTTTTTTTTCTTAGAGCTGAAGAAAGCTCCAGAATGAACTATTGAACCATTACAAAGACTATAGCGAGCAGCGGTAAGTATTCATGCTGCCCACTATAGAGCTGTAGCTACCTTTGAATTCTGGCCATTTTGTACAAATGACCACTTTAAGGAGGAAAGGTGACAGTCATTGTCATACAAAAAGATGGACGGCGCGTCTCCACTCTCCTGCCACTGTAGAAAAATGCAGGCAAGATATGTGAGCATTAGCATATTGCATGGGTGACATAATTTAGAGCCATGAACTATATACACCTTAAAATGACTCATCACAGGATGGACAGAATTGTCAAATTGTCAGTTCTACTCAAATAATAGAAAGGAACAGGCTCTGCTTACTATTATTAGCAAAGCCGAAGGACAAATGTGAAACATCCTGTCCCCACACAGTGTGACAGGGGCCTGGAGACAAATAAGCACCTGTAAAATGTCGAACTATGCATGCAGGGGTGCTTATAGAGTGACTCCCGGAGGTGTCTCCTCAGCGATGCAGCTGGCCTTCTTCTCAACACACTGAACACAGCCTGAAAACATACAGCAGCTCAGTAAATGTCTACATAGTAATTACATGGTAAACATATTTATGTACAAAAACAGACAGATTTACATGTTAATATCTAGCTGTCAAGAACTGCTTGTTATCTGTGGTGCCATAGCATTTACTGTAAGTGATTTAATTGTGATAATCACGATTAATAAATGATGTGAAACTAGATTAAAAATGTAAGGTTTCCTGCGTTGTACTGTGGAAAGAAAAGCACTTTTTGATAGCACTAATTGATCGTTTCCATCGAGGAGCAGATTGATATTTCGATGAGAAGAGCGGAGGCAGCATCTTGTGTTTGTGTCGATTCATTCAGAGCCCAGGGACAGAGGAGAATGTGAGGACTGCCAGGTCAAGTCCTGGACACAGCTGCATTATTAACAAAAGGTCAGCTGTCAGCACATACCCGCAGGCCCCAGATCAAGAAGCTCACTCAACTGTGCGCCTTTGTAGGCGTCGTAGGCCGTTTGATGAGGATATTTTGCACGAGAGCCTACATGAACTGTCCTGAAGGGCTGCAACAAAAATAAGATGATGCAAATCCATGTGGCGTGCTGACATTCATGCCAACATTTTTTCATCACTGATTCATCCAGGGAGCCTGATTATTGTTCCCTGCATTATAATTTGCAGTCGGTTTATGGCACTTATTTGAAAGAATTAACAAGGAAAAGAAAAGCAGATGACACACACAGCGCAAGTATTTAGTTAGGGTGGAGGAGATGGGCCAAATACGCATCTTTTTGCCAAAGTCTTAGGTTCAAGGTGGGGCAGTTTAGTCGGCTATCCCAGCTCTCTTCCATCTCTTCCTGGGGAGATCGCATTACTTGTGGTGGTGTTTGGTCCGACTCAATTTGGTAATCTCAAGGTTCCCACCACTTAATCCAATCCTCTGATTTCTTTTTTGGCATGTCTACATCTGCTGTAGGCTGTCTGTACTGATGTTGTACTGCTATATTCCAGGTTGGCCGGGATCTTCAGCCCTGTTTTGTTTGTTCCTGGTTTTCTTTTGGGAGTTATTTAATACATTGTGTTTACTGGTTTACTTTGTTTTTGGTGTCCTTTAAATGTCGCATCCTCCAACCCCTTTGAGCCTTCTGCTTGACATATCTCAACGGAGGCCGTAACATGCACCCTGACTGATGGGGGCTAATGACTCAGCAGTTATACTGCTTATCCGCTGCCTGCCTTCTCTATCACCACCTTGGTGGATCACAAGGTCTCCACTGTCATCCTCCTTCTGTCGTGCCAGTTTTGCTGCTGTTGCTGTTGCTGACACTGAGCTGGCTTGACACAATGGTGTCACCACCAGCCCCGCCCGGCCTGAGTTCGACTGACGGGAGCGGCAAGGTTGAGGCAAGCACCCTTCTATGCGGCGTGGCGAGAGATGAGCGTGAGGGAAGAGAGGTACATGGGAGTAGAGATGGTTGAGGCCCGTGTTGTGTGATCCTGGCTCGAAGAGATTTAGACAAGCATGTGGCCTCCCTGCTTCCCTTGGTGGAGCCACAGACGAGCCAGGAGGAAGGTTTGTTCCAGTTATGATCGCTTGCGGTTCAAAAGCCCAAGCGAAGGGGAGGAGATGCTGCTGGCTGAAATGAACCATAAACAGCAGTGCTCAAAGAACAGACACATTAAACCTAAACTCTCCCATCATCTTTGTACTTTATGGCTCTTTGCAGGCTGAGGAGGATTTTAACATTTCCTACTTGCTGACAACCCCAGGTTTCACATCTTTTCCTTCGGTTGTAACAGAGCTGTTTATAGGCCAACTAAAAATAGCCATGCCCAAGTTTTTCCTTTTCAGTTTCAGCAGTCCAATTGTTGGAGTCTCTGGTCAGCTGTGTGTACTTCCCTTTTGCTCACCACAGCAAATTGTGGTTCCCTTGAAAAGTGAGACCACTTTGTCTCACTGTGGTTAGCCTGGCCTGTTGGAGGCTGACCTGTTGGAGGCTGACCTGTTGGAGGCTGACCTGTTGGAGGCTGACCTGTTGGAGGCTGACCCAGAGGCAGCAGGAGGGTTTTGGTGAGGCAAAGATCACAGCTGCTGCAGCAGAGGTGTTGTGTCGGCAGCTTTTCCTCTGTGATGTGCCAGGTGACCTAACTGACCCACAACATGAACTCCGGGCTGCCATTAGAGGGTTGTTCTTCCAGTGTTCTTTATTCGTAGATCCTTTAGATAAATTAAGTTTTACAGTGTGGTGTGCAGTGTTCATAACAGAGCAGACAAAATATAAAGTCTTAGTGCAGTAAGTGTACAATATTTACAACATGTCTGACTCGTATATAAATATACATATATAATTTTATTTGTATGCAATCTCCTTTTATGTACAGTAGAGTACAGTTTTACCCAATTTGTGACCTAAATGGCATACTAATTTTGATGGATGCATTTGTTTGCCTTGCAACAATCAACAATAAAACTATTGAAACTATTGAAGTCAATTGAATATTTGGGATAACTATGTAAACTTGCTGTCTTTCGTAGTTTCAAAGTTTGAGATGGTATACCATTTTAGGTAACACAAGATGTTTCTTGTCTCTAATTTCGAAATAACTTTCTTCTCAAAAGGAGAAAATACAAATCCTGCCAGTTGAAAAAAAAAAAGATAAATTCATAGTTCATCTTGGTTACTCTTGTTTTGCCCGTCAAGCTTTCTAATTAGGCGGTCCATGAATGCAGTTTACAATGATAACGGTGGCAGAGTTTGATTTTGGCACCTGAAATGATATACGCAGCTGGCGGATCATATCAGCTGTAGCTATCTAAGTACTATTCTCTCCATCTCCCCAAATCTAGCACATGGTGAGACAGACTGCTAGCATTAGCTAGCACAAACTCTTACATTGCAGTTATAAGTAGCAGTCAAAATGGCTGTTAGTGGTGTTAATCCTTTTTAACATCACGTATTACTGTAGCCAGTGATGTGAACTCAAGTCGGTGTGACTTGGACTTGAGTCTCAAATCAAGTCAATGCTGCAACGTTGCCGGTGAGAGCAACTTGGGATGGATGACCTCGGACTTGCTTGAGACGAGGACCAAAATCACTTGATTCACATGCCTGATTGTAGCTAACTGATTATATACTAACTCTTGGCCTTGGAAATAACAACTGGTTAAGTTAGCCAGTTAACAAGGCATGCTAGCCTTACATTTTAATCCATCTTGTCCTTCATTGTGCCCCACCTCTCATGCTGCCCCTCTTGCTCCTCCACACTGTCTCCTCATCAGTGAACAGTGGTTAATGATCTACCTCCACAGCAGGCCCCAACTGTGATGAGAGGTGAGGCAATAGTGGAGTTAAACTAATTGATTCAACACTGAGGCTGAACATATGTTCTGTGAACTGATGATTGATGATCTGATATTGCTGATATTATGTTGGTGTTGTTCCTGGGACATGACAAGTAATGCTGCTCCAGGACCAACACTGAATGTATTAGCGTAGTGACTCGGAGATAAAGACTGAAATAATGTATACGAGGGAGAAGAAATCCTTTCAAACACATGTTTAATGTGCCGAAAGGGTCGACGACTGTGGGGTTATCTCCCTCCATCTGTCTTGGTTTGTTGTGTGAATGGCTGGTGCCTCTGCACGATGCTGCATCGCAGTGGCAGAACGGCATGCTGGGAGTGCAGAGACAAGGCCTTCCTGTGGCAGAAAGGGGTGCACAAGCATGTGACCCCAGAGTCCATCAGCAGCCTGCTCCATTCGTCAAGTGACTCGGAACTGAATCCTTCCCTGCCTGTCCTCCTGTCTGTCCATGACATTACCTGCCGCCTTCTGTCCTCTCTTACTCTCCTCTGTACCAGTGCCCTCTCTTGCTCCTGTAATTATTTTCTATCTCATTATTAGTCCACGTCTGATTATTTCATGATGTGTTGTCTGTCCAACAGGCTGAGGTTTAACAGGTTTAATCACACTCTTTACACATTCAGATGCTTTAGGTCTTTACCTCCAATTAAAGAATCAAATACATTGTGTCCATCCAGTGTGATATGAATAGCCTCGTGTGTTAACTGATTATAGATATCACTCCACCACTGGTCAAATCCTGCTCTGTTACTGGATTTTCCCTGAGGGTTCATTGATTTAACGTTCAAACTGGCTGGAACATGAGGGGAGGTACTTTTGAACGTTATGAATCATGAGAGCACACTGGAAGCTTTTCGCAGTGGGAGAATAATCAAGCTATGACCCACCTCAGTTTTCCTTGTGGCTTTTGTCTGTTTTCCTGCAGCCTTCTGGGATGACGAGTGGGAGACCGGGAGAATAAAGAGAAGAAAAAAAAAGCTAGTGCCAGAAGGAGGAATAATTAATCAGAAGAGAGGGCTGCTTGAAAGGGAGGGAAGGAAGGGGAGAATAAAAAGATGAAAGAGCAGACAGTTCAAAGAGAGCATTCATTGATGAGCTCGGCCGTTACTGGGCCTGCGGAAGGCTGCAGAGAAAGGAGTCAGGCAAGCCGAGTTTAGAACTGTCACAGCTGTCTTTGGACTGAAGCGGATTGCATTCAACGTGGATCCAGTAATCTGATCGCTAAAATGATTGTTCTGATTGATTACAGTTGGTCAGAAAAGGCACAGTATAAACACGGTTTAATTGCTTGACAAATGAAGTTGTTGAAGAAGCTAGTGGCAGAATAGCCCCTGACTTAGACACAGTGGGCAGGAATGCATTTTGGCCTGTCCAAGTCGATTTTGCCAGTGAAACGGCAAATAATCTGGGCGCAAAGTAAGACGCACGGCACAAAGGTGTTGGCTTCAAACCCTTAATTAGTCATGAGTTTGCTTTGGGTGTAAAATAAACCGATCAGGGTGCCGTCTCGTCTGCCTTAAAGGGCCAGGTGAGCCAGGAGTCTGAAGCTTTTAAGCAGCGGCACTCGTTTCCACTGAGGGATACCTTCTGCCGTCTCACATTCATTAACAACTCCATTTGACTGCATAACAGACAATTCACCGATATTTAGCTGAGGAGGAGGAGTGCTGCTGAGCGCTCCGCTGCGTGAGCGCAGATCTCAGTCCGTAGATCCAGCTGGGTGGCTTATACAATTGTTCTTTCTGGTCATTTGCGGGTGGAATGTAGGTGGGTGAAACATGTGTTAAATGAGGAAAATATTAATGACATTATACCCAAGCAGCAGAAATGATATGTGCATCTCTACATTAATATATGCATTTGCGCAGGAGGAACAGCTTGATTGTTTTAAAATCCTGACTAGCAGATCTGGTCGGTTAGTATTTCAAGTCAATTCATGCACTGAGTTCTTCTACACAGCAAAAGCTCACACACGTATTCCAAATTCATGGTCAAGCCAGCCGCCATTGATTGCGTAGTCAAACGAGCCACGCCTATATTTCGATTGCGCAAGTCATTTAACATTTAAATAGTTTGCGAAAAGCGAGAAGCGCAGTATCAGCCCGATACCCGATGCCAGTATCGGTGTTGGTGCATCCCTACAAGTAATGGTCTATCAGCACTCAATCTTCTGAATCTACAAAGTTACTAGTAACTAAAGTAGATAGATGAATGTGGTTGAATGGAAGTATAATTTGGCAGGAAAACAGGAAAACCTCAAACATATACTTTGGTACAATACATGTGTTAATTGTACTTACATTCCATCACTGGTTACCCTTAATTTTAACACCAAGATTTATTTTTTTTATTTTTTATTTTTACTGCAAATGCATATCACTTCCATATATTGGTCATTTATCTCCTTGATTACTACTAATCGGTGTCCATATTGGCGATGACTGTCATTCAAACATTTCTTTAGAGTCAGGCAAGTTCAGCCTATATTCACCAAAACTAAAGTCCAGTAAAGTCATTTTTTTTTTTTATGTGATAAGGTTTTGTTTCTCAAATCCTCTTCCCCAATACTGGTAATGTTATCAGTTCTGTTCACTTCATATCTTCCCACACAGGGGAATCTTCCTCTTGTGTGTGTGTGTGTGTGTGTGTGTGTGTGTGTGTACGTGCTGTTGTTGCTGCTGTCATCGCTTCTGATCTGCCCTTAATCAGCTTCATTAATCCACCAAAACCACCTTCATCTACATCCAACTGACCAGCTGTAATGCTAAACCATAGTTCTCCCTGAGAACAGATTGATCCATCATTACCCCACAAGATTATCATTTAACAACTGCACAGGAACAGCTTTCCATCTGGCTCAGAGGGATCAATACATTTGTTTCGCTCCCAAAAGCTTGATTCAGCCTCCCTCTGCCAGTCATGGCTTATGTAAAGAGTCAGATGCAGAGGGTTCGGTGGTCTCAGGTGGAGCTGCAATTGGCTGTGGAGATGCTCTGCAGTCTTGCACTGAGCAGTGCATTGCTGCTGTTGTTGCCTGGCCCGTGTCCTGTCACACAGGATTAGCATAGTGGATGTGGCGTGTGCTGTTGCACTGCTGCTTCGCGAGTGAGCCGGCCATTTTGCTCCACCTGCTTGGCTTGATGCCAGGTCATTGACATGGGTCAAACAGAGGCCATTAAACGGATCGCGGACGTGATATTGCGCTCATCTTGATCCCCATTTTAGCTACTTAATGCAGAAGTCAGCACAAAGGTTTCACAAGGCACCTTTACGATAATGTGTTGTTGAGTGCAATGTTTTCCATGCAATCACTTTCGCAGCTCTTCACCACTGCTGAGTCACCAGCACCAATGAAATGTTTTGCGTTACCAGTGAGTTATTAACTTTCGCGTTGTAAACAAGGAAACCGCAGTTTGTAAGCTATGCTATGTGCATGTAGTATACGCATCCACAGGCAACACAACACATATGGCAGGAGATCTCCACAGGCATCATAAAGAAATAGACAGAGCTGAGAAAAGAACACCGTTAACACAGCCGACTCCACGTTTAGAGCTACATTTCAACAATATTCGACTCCCGCTAAAGGAATAACTTCAAGACAGATTGTTGGACTTCGAGAGCAGCACAGAGCTACATGACCATCACAACACACTACATTATGTAATGTACACTCTTCTCATCTGCCATGAACTGTGCACACTTCAGTTACAAAAAAGGGTCACTAGATGGCAGGTAACCTCAATGTATTTTGATTTTATGTTTACAACTGTTTTCCAATTGACTGGTGAAACAAGTTTTTGTTACTTTTATATTATTAATAGATAATTTAAATTTGACAATAAGTCCTTGGTCCATTGCAAACAAGTGATATAGATTATGTCACTCACTACATGATGGAGACCATCTTTTGTAATAAGAATTAAAAAATATAAATTAGTTATCATGGCATAAAACCAGTGATCCTAGACTAGTCTGAAAATGGCCATCTGTGCTTCAAAAAAAAAAAAGATTCAGTATCGAATGGTTGACTTTTTAAAATCGAAAACCAAATCGAATTGAGGATTTGGTGAATTGTGACACCCCTAGTAGTTAGCCATATCTGGAAAATCAGAGCAAACACTTGGAACATGATGACATTTAAAAGGTGACAGAATGAACACCACACAAAAAGTAAAGCTGGATTCCAGTCTAAAAGCCTGGTCCTTGGCACAGACAACACATCATTATCTTACTTAATTTAAACCAAATGATATGGTAAGATTTCTCTACCCACTTCCTGGGACAACCTCAGATTGAGCTGACGGGCATTTCGGCCTCTGTCTGCACCAGCATGCAATTTGCGGGAACAGTCTATAATTATGTTGAAAGAGTGGTCATGGTGTGTCAGTCAGTGTGAGGCTGTTCTAATTCGTAGGGAAGGTTCCTCTGAGGGGCTGCACTGGCATCAACGAAGACCCAACCATAAATGCCCACGATTATTTTGTGAATGTCATAATATGGACACGAAAATTTGCACATGTATACAGCAGAATGAATAGCCAAGTCTAAATAGTAGAAACTCCATTTCTGGTGTGCATGTGAAAATACCTCATGTGAAGTTTTTTTTTTCTCTAGAGGGAGGCACTAAAGAAAAAGTCATGACTTAAAGCAGTTATTTGCATTATTGATTAATCTTCTGATTATTTACACCGTTAATCAATTATTTGTCTAGTCCCTGTGTCTTCATCAGGGGACTAGGGGGGTCCTCAGCATTACGGCAAGTGGGATACCAAATTATTATTTGATGTTTTGAATGTTTAAATGTTATATCATTTTTTTTTTCCTAATTTAAATGTGTCTGAAAGTTCACATTAACATGAATCCAGCGTGTTTTTAGCAAAAATATAAACGCAAAAAATTGTTTAATTGACCAGACATTGATTTTAGGCTACCACGATTCCTAATGCAATCACTGCAATCGCTAGCTAACCCAACGTTAGCACCTGCTCAACAAACTAGTTGGCTTACTCAGGCAGGCCAGTCAAATACTGACTTTTTGTCATGTCCCATAAAACTCTCGGGCAGGAATATGATGCATTAGGAGCATGACAGAGTGGCGCCAATATTTGATTACCTGAGATGAGATATTTGTATGCACATTATTAGGCCTAGTTTAATATTCAATATTTTTTCTTTTACAATATATGTAGTAGATATAAACATCTCTATTAGCTAAGGTTGTCCTTAGAAACGTTAAAGACGCTGATTTAGTCTATAAGATGATAAAACATTTTTAGAAACGGTCGAAAACCGAGAACTCTTCATTTACCTTCATAGATGATAAAGAAAAGCAATTAAAGCATTAAATTAGTTAACTTTCTTTCAATTGACTAATCGATTAATCATATTAAGCATATTCCACTGGGATGTTCATTCAGCAGACCGATATTGTGTCAGGGGTTACTTTCATTCTTATCTTTTCACCTCTTGGCTCTAGCAAGTTGTCATAAAGGTGGTGAGTGATTATATCAATTCTGAGTGGGTTTTTTATTAGTTTCAATTGGTAGAAGAGTGAACTTCTTTCCTATGATCCTAATCTCGATGCTAAGAAGGGAAAGCCCACGCTCGTCCTTCATTAATCTACTCACTGTCCTCACACTGTGTCACCAGTGAATACATTTCCTGCCTCTCGCTGCAGTCAGATGAGGTGACGGAGCCATGAGACACAAGGATATAAGTGGAGAGAAAAAGAAAGAGGAGGCAGGTGAAGTAGATTCGCAAGTGACACAAAGACTGAGGACAGAATGGAGCTTAAGGCCACACCAGCACTTTGTCTTCCACGGAGAGCCTGGATTATTCGCCCCTTGTGTCTGAGCTGAGAACCCGTGCGCACGCTGTTATATTCACCCTTGTTGTGCCGAGGAACAATTAGATGCCATTAGTTCCTCTCGTAGTACACAAAATTGTCCAAGGGCAATCTTGTGGTGTGTCTTATCATTTTTCAAAACTCCCCTTGAAAGTTGGCTAAACAATGGTTCTACAGGCTGAGGTATCTTGACGTTGACAGGAATCTCACAGTCAGAGTAAAAGAAACTCCTCTGTAGTCTGGTGGTATGGCAGTGGATACTTAAGTATCATTTGCCAGCCGGGTGAACAGGGCTGGTGTTGTCTTTTAGTGTTCTTTGGTCTCTGTGCAGACACATCTCCTCACAGATATCACTGATGCTTGGTGAATGGGCTCTGGGAATTTAGTTCTGAATATTTGTATTAATATGGCGATAATAAAAGTAATTATACAGACTATTGTTAATCTCTCGACCAGCGATATGACATCACAGTCAGTACAATAACGCAGTTGAACCTTTTGCTGATCAGGCAGTGGAGTGTCTCTTAACACACATGTTAATTCACGGGAAATAATTAATTGTTATTTAATTAAAACATTAGCAAAACATTCCATCACCATGAGGGCGAGGACTTGAGCTAATGACTGGATTTTCACCTTATTCTTATAGTTCAGGATTTCTTACTTTGAGAATACCACCTTGTAAAGCAAAACGTTGGTACTTGGAGCCTAGTGCCATTTTCTGGTGTGTAGTAGAGGTTTTTATTGGAAGAGGTTTACAGGAGATGATTAATAGACTCCACATGAAAAAGTTGAATTACTTTATAGCGTCCGACATGTGGGAACCAGGTAAGCAATTCTTACTTCTGGCTGCTCAGGTAGACATTTGATTGTTTGGCTTCATGTAAAACCAGGGTTCTAGCTGCCGACACGCTGTCCTCCCACCAGTGATGTTGACAATGGAGGGCAGCACAGTGCAACGCCTCCACATCTCCCCTTCTCTGCAGCTAGCCTCCCCGCCTCCTTGTGACCAAGAAAGAGACACATTGTTTGCGTGGGTCATCCGAGCTACTGTATCAGGCAATGAAAAAGTCCCTGCCTCCCAGGACAGAGGACTCATCAGTGGAAGGACGTCATCTGTAGAGAAGGCAGTGACAGGTCCTTGAACAGAGTGATTAATTCCTTTCAGTTTGGTTTGCTGTCCAGCTAAGCACCTTTCCATCGGTCCGTTCGTCTTCCAGACACCATGTTTCACCTTATCAATCCATCAGTTGACCTTAGAGCGTATACATTGAATTCACTGCCTGGAATGCTCTCTTAGTCTTCCGTCTTTATTTCTCTTGCCCATTATTACATTGTATTTATTGTTGATGTAATCTTCCACTGTCACATTCACTTAAGAGCTATGATCTAAATGGGTCTTTACACAACCACAACCTGCTGCCTTTTATGTTCACTGAGCAGTCGTTTTGTTTCTTTGCAAATTTTCTATGATTGTTCACTCAAGTCAACCAGTTTCCTCTGAACCACCCTGATGTCTTTTCTTTCTCCTGTCATCAACAGATTATAGATAATGGGCTGTGTGCAATGCAAGGATAAGGAAGCAACCAAACTCACTGACAACCGAGACACCAGCATCTCCCAGGGAGCCGGCTACCGCTATGGGGCCGACCCCACGCCTCAGCATTACCCTAGCTTCGGGGTCACCGCCATCCCCAACTACAACAACTTCCATGCCCCTGTCGGACAGGGGTTGACCGTCTTTGGCGGGGTCAGCACTTCCTCTCAAACCGGAACTCTTAGGACTCGTGGTGGGACGGGTAAGGGACATGTGATGTTAGTTAGGAGCAGTCATGATCTGTTCTGCATTATGTGTTGACATACGACATTACAACATGCACTGAAATCTTTAAAAAAGCTGCCGTGAAATCAGACATTTTAGTCCGCAACAATCTCAATATAAGACCCAGAGTTCTAGGAGCTCTAAAACAAAGAGAAAGCTGCTCATTTATCAAAAGCTGTTCTCAGGTTATGTCCTGGACAGCTCTGATCTCAGTAGGGACACATTGAAAGGTCAGCACCAAATTAAGTCAAATTAAGTCACTGATTGAACACCCAAGGCAATGGTACCGTGTGTGTGTGTGTGTGTGTGTGTGTGTGTGTGTGTGTGTGTGTGTGTGTGTGTGTGTGTGTGTGTGTGGTGCGTGTGTGTGTGTGGTTGCATGTGTGTGTGTGTGTGTGTGGGGGGTTGCATGTGTGTGTGTGTGTGTGTGTGCGTGTGGTTGCGTGTGAGTGTGTGT
>OMLP01015392.1:0-15887 GCA_900302685.1 Spondyliosoma cantharus | reverse complement strand
TGATATACTACACCCATTCTGTTGTCTGCTGTAGGTAGTATAGAATAGGGACACAGCATATCAGGTTTCATGATGTAATCTTTGTACTTGGTGCTTGTGGTTTCCAGTTGTGACATCATCTTCTGGAAGATATGTACTACCTTTTTGTGTCATTGTTAACCAGCATAATATAACACTGTGTTTCAGGTATTGTCGTCATTGGGATAAATCGACCAAAGGCCAAAAATGCTATAAGCAAAAATCTGGTCAAAATGGTATGTATCGCTATTTTCCTTGTATTGATTTTAACATGATAATGATGACTAAACCAATAATATGTATCACAAGAAAAGGCCAATTAATAATTGCCTGTCAGCTTGTCAGCGAGGGTCAGTTTTTGTTTTGGTCCTCATGATGTAAGTACTAGTAGTCGTCCGTGTGCAGCACAACATTTGGGACCAAACAGACTGTACACATAGCAGGTGTGTGCATAGTGCTATTGATTCTAATTTCTCAGGAGAGGTAATATGAAGTATCAAATTATTGAACTATAGAATCAAATGGCCACAATCAATATAGGCTAGCCACTACTGTCAAGGTAGCTATCAGCCTTGCACAGATACAGAATTTTCTAAATGAACAACGCAAAAGTCAGCAAAAGTGTTCTCAGAGGTCAATTAGCAGTTTCTAAACCAATTATCAGGAGAGGAAACAGGGCCAGATGCTTCGGGTGGGCTAAGAAATCCTACAATTTCACATTAGGAAAGAAAATGTCCTATTTACTGATTTATCTAGGTTTGAGATCTATGGCAGTCACAGAATGGTGTATGTTAGGAGCCCAACAGGAAAGAGAATGATACCACAGTGAAATTTGGAAGTGGGAATATTCAAATCTGGGGGTGTTTTGCCTACTGTGGTGTTGGACACCTGACCAAGAAGAAGAACAACTTAATTCTCCAGGCCACTTCCGCCCCCCAGGTTACTCTGTGCTGCAAGTCTTTGCTCTGCAAAATTCCTTTATAAGTTCAGTGCAAGGATTCAATAAGTTGTAAGTAGGGGGAAAAAGACTGTACTACTTGTTAGAAACTAATCATATAAATATCTATACAGACTACTCTTTCAAAAATATTGGGCTTTCTTGTACTACTGTACGCTGTAGTGGCCCTCCTACGAGATGACAATTCCAGCAGTGGCTGCAAGCTTATATGAGTACCCCTGCTTTAATTCATCAAACGATATCCCAAAACAATAGAAAATTGAGTGACCATTGGATATTGACATGGTTAGAAATTATGATTTTAACTGAAATAATAGTTTTGTCCTTAAGACTTTTCTTTCATCATAGAATCCTTAATTTGCAGCAATAACAGCCTTGCAGACCTTTAGTATTCTAGCTGTGAATTTGTTGAGGTAATCTTAAGAGTCATTGACATTCTTCCCTACAGGTTGGATTGGCTTGATGGGCATTTCTCATGTAACATACTGCTCCAACAACAGCTCAATAGGGTTGAGGTCTGGGGACGGCACTGGCCTCTCCATCATAGACAGAACACCAGCTTACTGCTTCCTCTATAAACAGTTCTTGCATAGTTTGTAGCTGTGTTTTGGGTCATTATCCTTTTGTAGGATGAAGCTTGCTCCAATCAAGCGCTGTCCACAGGGTATTGCATGTAGTTACAAAAGGGAGTGATGGCCTGCGCTTATTCAAGATCTTTTTAACCCTGTACAAATCCCCCACTATACCAGCACCAATGCACCCTACTATGCTTGACAGATGGTGTCAAGCACCCCTCCAGCATTGGATTGCATGATATTGGTCAAGCTTTCTTTGCTTGAGCTGGCTTGACAAAACTTTAAACCCCAGTCAGAGGTAACGGGTATCAAAACAGTGGTAATCACTCTTCCGCACCAAATGCAAACTACTACTACCCCTGATGAAGAAGATAAAACTATATCACCGCAAAAAGCAACCTGTTGCTGCACATACGACATGAATGCTAGCAGAAAATGACTAATTGAGTACATTTGTAAGTTGATATACTTATTTGACCATGCAGTGCACTGTCAATACCTATGGTTTATTTCTAATGACAACTGCACACTCTTAGCTCTTAAACTGTAAACTTGGTACAGCATATTTATATATTATACTTAAGTATTGTATTTGCAGGTGTCACATAAAGAATGATATGTGGAAATGATGATGGACAATTTGATTTAGTTCATAATAATGTCAGCATGATATTCTGCAAAAGGCAACCAAATAAGCTTTCTGTTGGAACAGTGTTGTAGGTTACTGTTGCTATAAGAGATATAGATCTCTTGTACCTAGGTGAATACAGTGAACTGAGGCTATATTTAGAACCGATGCACCTGGTTTTCTTACTGTAGTAGAGTTTGGATACACGGTAAGAACATTTTACAATACTGCAAAATAAAAAATACTTTGTTTTATCATATTTACATCTGAGTCCTGTGGAAGTTTGTTCCTCTTCAAGTGAACATAGACTAGTTTAGTTAAGGCAATATTTGAGCTTCAACCCACCCCAATCACTTTAGATTTTAGCCAAGTCAAGTCATGATTCATGTCATGAATATCAATAGACAGAACACTATTTATTGTTTTTATTGTTTTATTAGCTGTAATATACCAGCCGTGTGAAACAGACCTCAGGACAAATCAGGACCAATCATTAAAAACAATCCAGAGTGCTAGAATTATGGTTGCACAGCACTTTATCTGCAAGCATACTTCATATATATTTCAAATATTTATTTCCAGATTTTCTACAAAGGTGACAGAGGTTCCTTTGACAACAAAAAAAAACGCAATGCTCATGACTATTGACTACACTAATGCTATTTTTAAAGTAGTTCATTAATGAAAAGCACTTTTTAGCTTTTCAAACTGGAACTCTGGATGTAACCTGGGATTACATTTATAAAAAACTCTGAAATGCAAAATCAACTAGGAAATGTGTGCACATGGGTCAGCCTCATATCCCATCTTCTCCACACCCACATTCAACCATACTATGGAGATTTTCCCTATCTTTATTCAAGTGCGATCTTTCAATTTGAGAGCATGTTTTAACTAACATTTTGTAACCATACATACAGTATAATAATGCCTCTCAAATGTAATTTCTTCACTCTGGCTACAAAGCACTAACTCACCATCTCACCACAGTCCTCAACAATTTTCCCTGTCTCCAAAATGTTGGTATGCATGGGTCAGAGTTTACCTGCAGTTGCACTCATTCTTCCATCAGGTTTATTTTTATAGATCACAACTTCTGCATGGTAATTGGCGTATGCCTTTTTTGTGTGTGCGCAACGTTTATAAATGAATCTGTGTGAGGTTAGATCTCCAACCTATTAATCTTGCTTCGTAGTACACCCCTTAATGTAACAATGACAGTATATGGAAAAGTACTCAGTGGATCTTACAAAAAAATAAAAAAATAAACCTGTACCTGGACCCTATATTTACATGTTTGAATGTGTAAATGATTTGTACTTACCAAAAGTTTTGCAATCAGTACAACTCTGACCATCCGTTAAAAGTGCTTGTTTTTGCCACTGACCGGCTGAGGTTGTTATCTCTAAATATAAGTGTCTGACAACACTTTCTATGGAAATGATTTCTACAGAGTTGGACCTTTGTGTGTATAACCTAAAAACATTTCTTTCAGATGTTTGAGGCTGTGGAGGATATCAAGAAAAATAACAAAGTGCGCAGTGTCATTTTATGCAGTTTGGCTCCTGGGATCTTCTGTGCAGGTACATTGTACTGGAGGGATATTCACTGTTGAAATCATCCTTTTTCCATTTCAGTAATCTTTGTTAAATTCATACATTTTTCCAATCTAATCGTCATGTGTCATTTATTTGTATTATTTCATATTGAGATCTTGATTCAGTATTGCTTAGCAGGTATGAATCTAGTGGAGAAAATTCTGTATTCAGCTTATACCCAGAAACCTTGATTAGGAAGTTTTGGAGAAAACTCCAAAGCTCTGTCTAGTGGACTGCACTGTTGCATTTTCAGGAAACCACAGTCCTCTGGCTTGATGCTGATGCTTTGTTTCTGTGTGCAGGTGCAGACCTAAAGGAGAGGGCCAAGATGCACCAGAGTGAGGTGGGACCGTTTGTGTCCAAAGCAAGAGCACTTATCACAGAGCTGGGTAAAGACTATAAAGAATATTGGAATTAAGTGACTGTTGATGAATTTTAGGTATGCAAGATTTAGATTATTAAGGGTAATTTATGCCCCCTTTAGGTCCGAAAATAGATAAGTCCATTTCAAACAATATAACCGTCACTGCCCACATACTTCCATTTGTCCCTCCTGTTGGCATGGACGTTAAGCAATGCAACAGCTATAGGGCACCAGGGCTCAGTCAAATTTGTCTTGCATGGACCTCCATCTTTCCCTTAACACCATCCAATTCACATTTAATCTCTGTTGCATCTCCACCCTGCTGTTCTGTAGATTTTTTTTTTTTTCTCCCAGGTTAAGTAATACTATACAGATGTTAAAACTCCTCACCAACTTTTAAAACTTCTTCTTCTTGTCCTGTGATCGTTTCTCACTTGAACCATTGCTACACTACCCCTCACAACTTCTTGAGGTCTTACTCCATTGGTCTGTATCAATAAGCTTTCAGAAAATGTGCACAAATACATATTGAATGAAAGCGGCGAATGGAATAAAGGATACCAAAAAGATTTTTAGAAAAGCAGCTCAGCGGCGGGTCAAGTGCGGCTGCAGTGGCGCTTGATCTGGGGATTTAGGTCGCACCAATTTCTGCGACATGAACATGGTGCTCCCTTTTTTCCTCTGCGCTGTCTTTTTCTCTAACTCCATCTCATTCTCCCTCATGCTTTCTCGCTCTTTCAAATTGGGGTAAAGGAAAATCGCCATCAACATTTTTATTGACAAATATTGACGGCAAACTCCTTGAAGCTCTGTCAGAAGTGAAAGAAATACATTTTCCAAAAATGTTATATTGGTATTAGTAGTTGATCAATAGTTGCAGTTGTCTCATGTACTTGGTTTAGTGTGTACATATTGAAGACATTTTCTTTTCTTTTAAAGGTAACCTACCGACACCAACAATTGCTGCAATTGATGGAGCTGCTTTAGGAGGAGGCTTGGAAATGGCTCTTGCTTGTGACATCAGAATTGCCTGTAAGACTCAGTGGGCTATATTTTGAGTTTACAGATACAGCCGCGGTCAAAAGGTTATATACATTTGTAAGGGTCATGTACAGATGCATCTCAAAAAAATGTAGTATCATGTAAAAGTTAATGTTTTCCTGTTATTTGATTCAGAAAGTGAAACAAATATCCAGTATCTCAAAATATTAGAATATTACACAAGACCAATCAAAAAGGGAATTTATGAAGCAGAAATGTCGACCTTCTGAAAAGTATGTTTGTTTATGCACTTAATATTTGGTCGGGGCTCCTTTTGCATGAATCACTGCATCAATGCAGTGTGGCATGGAGGCGATCAGCCTGTAGCACGGCTCAGGTGTTATGGAAGCCCAGGTTGCTATAATAGCAGCATTCAGCTTGTCTGTGTTGTTGGGTTTGGTGTCTCTCATCTTCCTCTTGACAGTACCCCATAGATTATCTAATGGGTTCAGGTAAGGCGAGTTGGCTGGCCAGTCAAGCACAGTATTACTATGGAGAGCAAACCAGTTAAAAGTTCTGGGGGAAAAAAGGAAATCAGCATCTCCATATTGTGGAGATGCTGATGTGCCAAAATTACTAGTAGCTGGTGTTACATGCTCCCACCTTTCTAATCCTGTGATTCCCTGATGTCCCTGATGCCCTTTTCACGCAGCATTCTTGCCACAGCATTCTCCACCATTGGTGGTTCACACAGAACACTTCTGTAAAGATGAAGCACTGTCTAATTCACACAGAAAGCTCTGTCAGTCACGGGGAGGGAGGCTGTTTTCTGGGGGAAAGTTCACTGAAGTCTCGGTCGGGAGGGCTGACCGTTGCAGTTAGTAAGTTTTTTGCCGTGACAGATGCTGTTTTTTGGGCAGAAATGTGATGAAGAGTCGGTAGGACAGGCGGGAGGACAGGCACTTCTCCACGTATAACTGCGGTATTTTTTTCCTCATATAAGTTGCCAAAGACAGTTACAGTTGCTTTTGGCGGGAACATCTCAACACTGGTAACATGCTTTTCAGAAGGTCCACATTTCTGTATTAACAATCCTTTTTTTGATTGGTTCCATTTTATTTATTTTTTTATTTTTTTGAAAAAGTGTTCTTTTCCATGATATTCTAATTTGGCAGTCTTGACTTGATTTCTACAGCTCTAATTTTTCTGTGATGGAATGAGTGCATCACATTCTGCTTTGTCACAAGAAACAATCATGAAGTTTGGTTCAATTTAAGGGTCTTCTGAAAATGTGGCTTGATTTTAATATATTTAGTTTGTCCAATTTGTGTGACCCAGATGTTATAAGGGTCACACACCGTTACTTGTTTTTGCTATCAGGTTCATTGACGAATATTGAAATCACTAATTGTTTTTTTCATTTTCCAATCTTGGATTCCCACTTGAATAGTAAAAGAACGAATGATACATGGATTCTCCTCCTTCATTATTCCATTAACTTTTGTTAGAGCTGTTATTTATCCTAATCATTTAGAAGAAGTTGACTTTGTATAATCACCAAAATTGATTGCTCAAGTTGCTGTATGTATATTTTTGACCCAGATTTGGTCACATTTTCAGGAGATCATCTAATGAATTCCTTATTTATTCAAACTTCATGAATGTTTTTTGTGACAAAGTAGTATGTGTTCCACTCATTCCATCACAGATCATTGGAACTTAAATGTTCTAACTTTTTAAGATGACTGACCATACGTTTGAACTAATTATACATTATGTAGTGGTGATTGCCATTTTATGTATAAGAAAAAATACAGGCCTATGTTCCAGGAAATAATTATAGAGGTCTGGACCTCAGTGACCACAAAGCTGACTACGGCCATGATTGAATCTTAATATATCTGTACTAGTAGTAGTGGTGGAGTAGTAGTATTTATGTGTAAATAGTAATACTGCTCTTTGATCTTTCTAGCCAATACTGCAAAAATGGGACTAGTTGAGACCAAACTTGCGATTATTCCTGGGGCAGGTAAGGCTGGATTTCATTTTATTTTCATGTTCCATTTCATATTCCAAGTGCTGTATCGCTGTAACTGGACATGTTTCAGTCCAGGAATCCAAGAGGCTTCTTCAGTTCTAACTAACTGAAGGGGAGTTGCAGGATTTTCCATAAAGCAAAAAGTGTTCTGAGGGAGAGTATAGAACGTTTTCTAACTCCATTCCCGACCAGGGAACACCATTCAACATAAAGCCACATTAGCTGGTAAGGAGGGTAGGTACATAATAGTGACGGGAGAATTACACTCAACCTCGGTGACTTTTAGGTGAATTTATACGAGCCAAATCTCGGTAGATAATAATAAATTACGGCGGCTGTGGCTCAGGGGTAGAGCCGGCATCTTGTTATCAGAAGGTCACCGGTTCAATTCCCCTGGTCTGCATGTTGAAGTGTCCTTGGGCAAGATACTGAACCCCAAACTGCTCTGGATGTACTGGTCGGCACCTTGCATGGCAGCCGCCGCCATCAGTGTATGAATGTATGAATTACTGTAAATTTCTTTTGACAAATGCGTCTGCTAAATACCCACAATGTAAATAAATTAATAATAGATAATAAATCATAATAATTTAATAATTCAATTGTGTGTTAGACCAATACTTAGACAGGTCTTCATCTTGGAGAGTAAACGCTTCCATGTCTAGTGAAATTCTAAATACTTAATAAATACAAAATTTTTTTAGATACAAACTTTCAAGATGTGTGGAGGATTGTCTTCTCACATTTTCTGAGGGGAGTAGGCAAAACCCAGTCAAGGTGGAGATTGAATCCTCAAATACATCCTGTGAATACTTTAAGTCTCAGACAGAACTCTTCTTTTAGATGAACGACACATCTGGGGTCTCTACTACACTGCTGTGGGAAACATTTAAAGCCTTCCTCAGAGGCTGCATCGTTTCATTTCAAGCATCTCATAATAAAGGAAGGCGGAGTAAGTCGAGCTAGAAAGATCAATAGAACAACTAGGCTCAGAAAAAACAGCCAACCCTTCAATAGAAAAACAGATAATCTCAGCCAAAATTAGCAGAACCCTCTAATTTCCAACAGAAAAAATTTGAATTTGGTGATAAACCCCACAAACATCTAGCAAGACAACTCTGTAAATTAGAAAGCAATCGTACAATCCATAAAATTAGATCACAAAATGGAGAATAACTCTCACTGCCTAAAGACATTGCATTCAAAGATTCCTACATCACATCTCAGTCAACAGCAGACTCAGTTAAATGTGGTCCTTCTTGGAAGTGTGCTCTTCCAACTTTTAGATGGATGCAATGAAAAGAATTAGGTTCATAGATCACAATAAAGGATATTTCAGAAGCCATTAAATCGCTTAAAAATGGAAAAAACTCTGGGACCTGATGGGCTCTTCAATTAATTCTCTAAAAGGTTTAACACTCTAGTTTCCCCAGTGACTATGCTACATGTATACACAGGCATACAAAGAATTTACCTCCAACTCTTGAAAAGTTAGCTATCACGTTAAACCAAAACAAAAATAAGAATCCGGAGGAGGCGGGTTCCTATAGAGCAATTGCATTCCTAAATATGGCTCAGAAAATCCTAGCCAAGACTCTAGCGCGTAGACAGTCTAGTTGTTGGCAACTTGTACACCCAGATCAAACTGGGTTTATGCCCATGCAGCGCTCATTCTTTAATCTGAGGCGCCTCTTTAACATAATTTATTCCCACAGAATACCAAAAGATCCCCTAACGATTATCGCTCTGGATGCAGAAAAAGCATTCGATCACGTTGAATGGTCTTATTTTGCAGTGTTTGAGAAATTCCATCAAGGTGATGACTTGGTGAAAAAAATTTTAAACTCAACTCAACTGTCAACACTAACAGGAGGCAATCACTGCCATCACCTGTTGCAAGGACGCTGCAGCTGACCCCGCTGCCGCCTCGATTATCCCCTCCCATACAACTTGCTAGCCAACTGCAAGCCAGTTCTTAGTCGATTCCCAGCCACTGGGAGTCCCCCCTTCTCCTGTGGGTGTGCCTAGATTCCAATGTAAGAAATTGTTTCACCTGAGCTTAAAGGGATAGTTCGGGTTTTTTGAAGTGGGGTCATATAAAGTACATATCTATAGTTGGTCTGTTCCCTACCATAATTGCTGATCAGCACAGCCTCAGTTTGGAGAAGCAGAGAGCCTCTCCAGCCCAGACGCTCAGCTTTGTACTGCAGTGAATGGAGTCCAGATGCAAAGCGAATTTTAACCACCTAAAACAAGGCCCACCTAAAAAAATCTATATCAGTTCAAGTGTACGTTGTATAGAGAAAATTCACACTGCTCACTACTTCTCCAAACGGAGGCTGCGCTGATCGGCAATTACAGTAGGGAACAGACCGACTATAGATATGTCCTTTATATGACCCGACTTCAAAAAACCCGAACTATCCCTTTTAATAGAGTTTGGAGTTGGATGGGACCGGACGCATGCTGGTTGCAATGAGCAACCCAAGTAGGCTTTTGTTTGAGCAGAGACAGATAGTCATAGCATGTTGCTTATGTTTTATTGTGAATGGACCACCGAGTCCTACCTATGGTATGCTCTCTAGAAGCTAACTTGTGCTGATCCACTCGGTGGATAACCTGTGTCGTCTTGTCACCGTGTGTAACCACAATATGTTGTGTTTCTGTCCGATCAGCGGATGATCGACTTGTTGGAGACGTAAGGTTGATGACCTTGCTGTTGCATTAGATATGTGTATCCTGTGGTATCATTCCTTTCATATTAGATATGTATGTCCTGTGGTAACATCACCATAACATGAGACACGAATATCCCATGATAACAACACCATAACATTAGATGCGGATGTCCCATTGTAGCACCGCCATAAAGTTAGTTATGGATGTCCCATGGTAGCACCACTACCCTTTTGAAACTGTGTTTTACTGTACCTCTCTATCCATCTTGTATCTGCATCTTGCATCTTGTGTATTTAAAGCGCACATGAAGCCAACGGTGTTGTAACCATTGCCATTGCTCAAATCTTGTGCGTTCGTTGAATTGACTACTTTTGGCTAAGGTACCCACATTAAATTCAAGGTATATGATACATCAAAATCACGATCACCATTTATTTTATTTATGTCTGAACGTGTTCTCTCCAAATTACACCCGCCATTTTTGTAGTCTTTCCAACATGACTTCCCCAAATCACGTCTGTCATTTTTGTACTCTTCCCAACAATACTCCCCAAATCACATCCCCCATTTTTGTAGTCTTTCCAACGTGATTCCCCAAATCATGTCTGCCATTTTGTACATGCACACATACACACAGATACAGACATGCATCCATATATATCTCTGCTTGCATGTGTTTGATTTGTAGCATTGCTAGTCGTAGTTAGCAGCTGTTGTTTGTTAAGTGAGTTGGTTTATGGATCAAGAACAAGCTTTAATAAACACTGTTGATTATAACTGAGCAGTTTTCTGTGATTATTTTGCACAATCTAATGTTATGATAACAGCTGGTTGAGATGGTCAGTGCTCTGATTTATGTCCTCTATTTCTCAAATGATTAAAATTTCCGTAATATTAACAATTTTAGATAAAGGTCCTTGAGACTAAAAGCATATCATTTGAATACTGATCCCTGATTCCAAGGTGGTGCTCCATTGATTATTAATGATAGTAATAACATACATTTCATTGATTAACATTAGTAATTTTGTTAATAATCAAAACAGGATGAGGTAAATTTTATTAAAAATAGCACAGTACTAAAACTAAGACTAAATCATAATTCAGCTAACAAAATTAACACCGAAACAAAGGTTTGGATTTTTCAGTGTCTGTGGTAGAAGCCATGTTCCATCCAGGAATCTCACCTCTTCTGTACAGGTGGTACACAGCGTCTCTCAAGGGTGATCGGTGTCTCTCTTGCTAAGGAGCTGATCTTTGCTGCTCGGGTGATTGATGGTACAGAGGCGTGTCGTCTGGGTCTCGTCAGTCATTCTGTGGAACAGAATCAGAGTGGAGATGCTGCCTACCTGCGGGCTCTGGAGCTCGCCCGTGAGATCAACCCTCAGGTAAATAGACCCCTTCAATGCCTGTGTTTCAAGGAAATTGCACACAGAGGAAACACAAAGATGATTTATTTTTACCTTCATGTTGGGTCTTGAATAATAACATTATAATATTGTAGTGACTCAAAACATTTCACAAGAGCAATTTCTATCATACATGGTAATTTATGAAACCTTACGATCTGTAAAAAAAAAAAAAAAAAAAAGTCACTCTTGATTTTTTGGCTTGGCAGGGTCCAATTGCAGTAAGGATGGCAAAACTGGCTATCAACCAAGGCATAGAGGTAAGTCTTCGAGGTCAGTCCAGTACTGCCTTGATTCTTTTTGAGGGGGTTAGTTTCTTTTTGAATTTTATTTCAAAACAAAAAGGGCATTACAACCAGTCAGGCAATTTCAAAGACAGCGACCTAGTAACCGCTGTTGCTAGCAAATAACAGCAGTACACATACCGGATTCATATACATTTTGTTAAGAGAATGATATGTCTCTCTCAAACACCCATTCACATACACAGTTACCGCCACCTAGATTATCCCCTGCCATACGACTGCCTTTCAGCTGCTAGCCAACTGCAAGCCAGTTCTTCAACGATTCCTAGCCACTGGGAGTCCCCCCTTCTCCTGGGGGTGTGCCTAGATTCCAATGTAAGAAAATGTTTCCCCTGAGCTTAATACTTCATGGGTCTAGTAACCATCCCCATTGAGTGAACTATTCAAACCAAATATTTCAAATGCAAATATGATCATGGACCGAGCGTATTTAGAGATTATCTACCATATCATAAGGTCATCAATATTATGCTTCAACTTTAGTTTTTCAAATGTACTGCACAGAAGTGAAAGGGATATGGTGGAGAATTAATGATTTAACAACAACAGGACAAACTATGTACTTATATAAATGTATTTCTCATGTTGTTAGATTACTGTTACCCCTCGATTCCACCAGATACGTGTCTGGTTTGGTCGGTTTTACTGTAGTCTATGTGTTAACTGCCACTGGGTCCGCTGCGCTGCGTATCTGCTCCATCGCAGCTCCGGTAGTCCAGTCTCCAGAACAGATATGCAGGACTTCTATTTTTGGCAGATGCTGGAGCCAGGACACAGCAATTTCTCAAAAAAATACACTCCATGTTGACACCAGCACACAAATCTAAAAGAAGAGACAAATACAAGCTCTTCAAGTACACAAGACAACATTTTAATTACACAGACACAAACAAGTCAGCATGTTAGTTACACAGAAACATAATAAGTTGGATATAATAAAAATAGAATAAAATAAACTAAAGACATTTGAGTATTTAGTAGCATTGAGGTAGGTTGGGTTGTGCATTTAGAGACAGCAGCAAGTTAGTGCAAATGTGAAAAATGCAAATATGGCATAAATCCAATGATCCTAGACGAGACTAATCTAAAAAATGGCATAGCCATCCATGCTAAAAGAGAAAAACAACAAGAAGATAAAGAATCGAATCGAATTGTGACCTTAAAATTGATATTGTATGTATATGTATATAATGCCTGTTGCAATTACAGAAGTAAAGGCTCTGCATTTCAGGCATTGCAGTAGCAGTGTTTTCTGTGGGAGAGAGTAACTCCCCTTGGCGTGGCTTTTTCACTTTGCAGACCTGTTACATGCACAAAAATGCTACATAACACAATAAAGCAAAGGCAAAAAACCCCAACACATAATATGACCTCTTTAAGCATTTATCCTCCCCGTTCCGTTGAGTTATCAATAACTCTGATCTGATACTAAAAGGTAGAGTTAAAACACTTTGGCTCATTGATTGGTCAGCCGGAATAGGTGGAGTTGTCCTGTTGTCTTCGCTCGGAAGTTGTCAAGCCGAACACAGGAAAAGAAACATGAGTAGCCTGTCATAACTTGTGCAAATGTTGTTGACGTTAACATAAAACCTGTGTGTATTCAGATGATGACCACTGTCTCAAGTGAAAACTGACATCATCTTGTGTAGCGTAGAAACAACATGTCATTGCATATATCTTATTGCTGTAAAAGTCATCAGGACTGAGTCAAATAAAGGAAAAAAATAAGATTCAGACATTTTCAACTGCAGTGTGAATATTCATTAAGAGATGCCACTCTCTTTCAGGTGGATTTATCTACAGGTCTGGCAATTGAAGAGGCATGCTATGCCCAGGTGAGTAGTTCAATTCAATTCAGTTTACAATTATTTGCCATGCTGTACAAGAAATAGATTTGGTTGCCAGTTTATTAGGTGGATCATTGTAGTGCCAAAATGAATTACTTTTAGTTTGTTTCACATTTGGAGCGGTTCACTAAAATGTGAAACCACAGAGAGACTGCTCACATTTGGTATCAACATGCATCCTGAGTGATCTGATCACAAGTGGACATCTTTACATCATCAATTCACACCAAGCGTTAACATGCCTCTCGACATGCATCTCAAGTGGCCACTCAGATCTCACTTCTCCGCTCTATGTGCAAATAAGCATGTACACAAACGGATGCAAAATTTTTAGCAAGAAGTACAGTGTCCCCATGTATAACGTTAGCCAAATGTTCTTGTAGACAGCCTTTTAACTCAACAACTCATGAAATAACAACTCATGATTGTTGTGTTTTTTGGTGTAGCATCTTCTGTTTCGTCAGTTGAGTAGGCAGACTTTCATTGTGGCCAAGGACACATGTGCATACACACTGCTAAAAGAATGTGGTTACATACAGTCCGGACCCCCAAATGTGGCCTGAGTGATCGGATCTCAAATACATCCTAAATGTGTTTTGGGGGTGTTCACACCTGTAGTTAGTAGGGGTGTAACGGTACACAGAAGAGACAAGGTACTGCATGTATCAGTATGTGGTCCATGTTCCAAACAAAAAATGCAAAATGAATAAGGATAGTTGTGGTTGATGCATGCAAACAAGGGCCAACAGAGATCAACACCACAGGAAACTTTTTAATATTCAATTTCATACACAGGGCAACACAGTGTGTTTTACAATTGCAACACAATCACAAAATTCCAAGTGCAGGAGACTTAGACTGTTGAAGAATATTGTACTGTATTTTTAATAATAATGTTTCATTTCAAATTCTTTTAAGAGCTTTATTAATTTAACATGCTCATTTTAGATGGTGTAAATTGGTGTTGAATTGTATTGTGTTACACTGAGAAGTTCTTTTTCAATTCAGTTTACCCGCATCACTGCAGTGTCTTCTTCAGGAAATTGATTTACAGCACAGTAAGATAGACTTCTGACAAAGAGCTGCATCTTTTTTAAGTACTGACACATTGGTCTTGTTTTTAAGGTGATACCGACTAAAGATCGATTGGAGGGTTTGGCTGCATTCAAGGAGAAGAGGCGTCCTCAATTTAAGGGAGAGTGAGGCCCAGTCCTTCCAGAAACAATCACAGAGTTCTGCCTTCAGCTCTCCTTCTGGTACTCTGCTTCTAATATATTCATGGGTGAAACTGTACCTGTAAACACATTCACCTGTACAGTCTCCAGAGGGTATCTGTTTGACCACAGGACATTAGCATCAATCCTGACTGGCATTCTTGCCTTTGAATTAAACTTACCTAGCAAACTAACCAAGCATTAGCCTTGCTTATAATACTTAAAACTTGTGGAATCTAAAATAAAAATGACTTGGTTGTTATCAGTATTTGCAGTATGGTGGGCAGTCATTAATAGTAGCCTCCTTGACTAGTCAGAGCCATTGAAATTTCCACAAAATTGTGAGAATGATTGTTTTGTTTTTTTGTTAGTTTTACTTTGATAAAAATGTACTACTGTGTTCGCTACCTTAAGTAACACCAGCGGTGTCTGCATGAAGTCATTAAAGAGAGTGGATTTTCCCTCACTTGAGTGATGTCCAAAGAGTGGAGTTTTGGATTTGAGTTATTCTACTATGTGTAGGATTTGAGAATGTCTGACTTGGGTCCCTCCACATCTCTGCGTTGGAGAGTGAAACTTTTTTGTTTTTTTTACAAGTGAAACCTGAAGCCGTCAGAATAATTTCAATATGTTATGATGACAGACAAACATTCTACACATGCTTTGAGGACCAGCAAGCAATTTTCCCCTAAAGGTTTATACTCCAAAAATAAGCGGTTCTTCTCAGTTCATTGACTGTGCTGACACATTGGCACACCTTGTGTGTAGTAGTCAGTTATTTGCTTAGAAATTATTGGAGTGGATAACTGAACACCAGAATACACACAACTTTGCTGTCGCTCTGATGAGGCTCTTCCACTGACACTTGGCTGAGCCGAATCAAACATTGATTTGATTTTCCATCACCAGTTTTGTAGCACCCAGGATGGATGGATTGCAAAGAATGTATGGGTTATGAATTGATTTTAATGGGACATGTTTCCTACACCCATTAGACTCTGCCACAAACACTACAATGGGAAAGTCTAAGGAGCTCATTATTGATTTGAACAAGTCAGGAAAGTCACTTGAAGCCATTTTGAAACCGTTACAGGTCCTAAGATCAACAGTGCAAACAAGTGTTTGTAAGAATAAAGTGCAAGGCACAGTTGTGTCACTGCCACGATCAGGAAGAAAACACAAACTATCACCTGCTGCTGAGAGAAAACTGGTCAGGAGGGTCAAGAGTCAACCAAAAACCACCAAAAAGCAAGTCTGCAATGAATTAGAAGCT
>OMLP01015391.1:0-37389 GCA_900302685.1 Spondyliosoma cantharus | reverse complement strand
CTGCAGATTCAGATGGTTATCTCTGGTGGAGCTAATTTATTCACAGAAAGTTAAGAGCAGCAGCGGGGCAGATTATAATCTGTCACAATCTGAAATCACCATGACTAAGGCATATGAGTGAAAATCCCCTTCAATTTATCATAAAACTGATGTTAAATATCATGTTGTGAAAAACATACAGTATTTCTCTTAAACACAAAGAACGGTCCATTCTTAAGATCTTGTTCTCATTTATTGTCAAGTGGTTGCAAATTATTTATTGAGTTTATGAAGAATGAGGATTTTCTTAACCTATAAAATCATTTTGTATGAACAATAAAAAAAATTGATTGGCATAGTGTCAAACCATACAGGCGGCTGTTAATGTCCAAATATAGCAAATACAGCACTTCTTTCATTTTGTTAGTGTTGTAAAAAGTACTCTAAGGTCAAACTTGAGTAAAAGTAAAGACATCATGTTAAAGTAGTATTTTGGTAAAAGGTGAAAGGCTTAATGTTTCTGATATTAAACATACTTCAGAATCAAAAGTCTTTCTCTGGCAATAAATGTACTTAAAGATCGTGTAAAGGGAATTCAGAGCTTTGTTTCAAAAATACATTATAAATGTTGGAAACTGTTGAAAACATGTTAAAGACTTTTCACTGTATAGTAGGTCTACTGAAATGTGGAGTTAGATGGTTATCTGTTTTATCACCGCTTTCGCCTTAACTCAGGGCTCAATGATGCACTGCCGCCAATACCCAGCATACACTGCTGCGTTATAGCAATGAGAAGCATCATTAGCATCTTCAGTTCACCCACTCGATCTCGGGTGATTACAGCATCTTCTCCTGCCATCTTTTCGCCAGCTTCGTCAATGTCCGGCAGATGCATCTTTGCTGGATGCCGGAACAGCTTTATCTTTATCTTTAACTTTATCTAAATTTTCAAAGGATGAGGAGTTTAAGAAGAGGTGGATTCATTGTGTCCTGTGCCACATTGATGGGGAGCCGAAGATCACCACCAACACTCACCACTGCAGTGACCACGTCAGCCCAGGGAGCTTTATAAGCTTCCATTGAAGCTGTGGCTGGCACATGGCGCCAAGTCAAGCCAAGTTTCCCTCCCTGACCTTCATCCTCCATCCTTCAGTACATTTTTCATTTACATTTACATTTACATTTATGTTTACATTTAAATTTACATTTACATTTACATTTACATTTATGTTTACATTTACATTTACATTTACATTTACATTTACATGTATGTATATACTGCATGCAATGGGTCCACTGATCACCCATCTGGCTGATTTATTGTATCGAATATTTACCATTTTTCTGGCATCTGGATTTCGGAATCAGTGTTTTGTTTTTGTTTTCTTTAAATCTGATTGCCAATATGAACTAATTTCAAAATGTGCTGCTTTAGCTCTGATACAGCACAAAGTTATACATATCAAAAATGATGTACTATATTAAATAAAGTGTAGTAAAAAGTACAATATTTGCTACTTTGCCAAGAAGTAGTGGAGTGGAAGTAAAGTAGATAAGATTAAGATTAAGATGTTCCTTTATTGATCCCCCTTGGGAGAAATTCACAGGTAACACAGCAGTACAGAGGGAAATAAGTAGCAGCACAAGAGTAAGTCTCAAAAAATAGAGATAATAATAGAGAGATTTGGAAAGAACAAAATAACAATTTGAATAAAAACCCTTAGAATCATGATAAACGTACTATGTACAGTAACTGTCCTTGATAAGGGATATACTCAAGTAGGCTTACCTCAAAATTGTACTGAAGGACAAAACTTGAGTAAATCTAGAGGTCTAATGATCCACAGCAAGTGATAAATCCAATATGGGTCATACAGGGTAAAAGCAAGTTTGATTTAATGCTATGAGTAACAGAATTCTGGCTGCAGCCAAACCAACTATTGTTGTTTTAACAAAGAAGTCAGGCAATAATTAGCTTTTTTCTATCATCTGATTTCAGGGCACAGTGAGAGGAGTTACCTCACGGGGAAGCTGGAGGTGTGCAGCCTGTTGCCTGCTGCTCCTCACCTCACCGCGACTGCTCCCTCTTGTTCCATTCCTCCGAACAATACCTCCAACTCATTATCTGTCTGCTAATGCCATTTGCTGTTTTTAATTACAGTGCATGTTTTGTGACTACTGAATAATAATAATCAACTCCTCTTTTGCCAGTTAAAATCTTTTAATGAGAAACTGCCAGCAGTAGGAAAAGTTCAGTTTGCATTTCAATAATTCACCCAGTTCATACTATTCATATATATAAATATTGCAATACTTTCATTAATGGGTCACTCACCAATTACAACATAATTATATGCACTCTATTCCATTTCAACAAATAGGTCCCCTAAATCCTACACACCGGTGGTTCAAATGTGCTCCTGCCTCATGTGCCACACATGACCGCAGCATCTCCACATATTCATTTGTGTGCATGTTAGTCCACTCAGGTATCGTATCCCCTCAGCTGCAGGATGACTTCAACGTTGGTCTTTCTGTGAGGTCTCCCAGAGTAAAGCTAATGCTAACATGTTAGGTGTCTGCTGATGAACAACCCCTATCACGATTAGCATTAACCTCAACCTGGGACAAGGACTTGGGGGCTGTTTCATCATCCACACTCTTACCTCTCTGTCCGTGTTGAAGTTGTCGAGGATGCCCTGCAGGGGGTGACAGATGCACTGATCACTGGCTGGGTTTGAGAGATAAATTGTATTTTTGATCAACAGTGTTTCATTCATGAATCAGTCGCTGCTTATTGTAGTGACTTGTGGTAACCTAAATAACAATTACCACTGCTAAGTTTTTGAAAGAAGGATTACAAGAAAACTTTAACTTTAACTGACTGAAAGTACATATTCTTTTATTTTCTTTGATAAAACAATTACCTCATTAATTAGAAAACAAAGAAACACTGCGCTAGATAAAGATTCAATACACAATGAGGACTTTTAACAACAATTCTCTCACTATGTTCCTTACATTTTCCCTTGAACAATTTAGCTTTCAAGTTATCAAAGATGTCACTACCTTTTATGCACCATACCCTGTAATTCAGCCTAAGGATTATTAAATCCATCTTTGTGTGTTTGAGCCATGTTTGTGACCCTCCACAGGGGCTGTCAGACTGAAGAGCTTAAGAGTGCAGACTCAGAAACCTGTACGAGTGTAAAGTTCTGTCTGTATTAAACGTTATTAGCTCTAACAGGATGTAGCAGGTGCGGTTATACGTCGACTCTGGCTGAGAATCAAGATGCTAATCTAAGTTGAGTTGTCGTCAGGAAGTAGCTCTCTGTTTGTGTGTGTTTGCTGTCATGGTAGTCGGGTAGTTACTAACCTGGCTCTCGAGTAAAACCAACAGCACTTCCTTTTTCAGCAACTGGTGTCTTTCTCCTCTTCTGTCTTCTCCTCACCCTCCGTGTGTGTGTCTCTCTCTCTTTCTTCCATCGAAAAGTAAACCAAAATGTGGGTTAGCATCCCTTTTATACACTTGCCCATGACTCATGTGAAATCCCCTCGTCACAGAATGACTGATTAATGAAAAAGAACATCACGCAACCAATTTGCAGTAAGATGCCATTTATCTCTTATGTAAATGCTGCCTACAGAAGAGAATATATATTCGTTTCTTGGATTTCAAAAGGTTATCTGCAGTCATGTCACTTGTGATGACAAAAGTAGAGACTGACATTGAGATGTTGGCAGTTTGACATCATGACTTGGAATTCAGATATAACGCATCGAAGATTTGACAGGAATACAGAGAGACACGCATGGCTGTGTTTGAGCAGCGTGTATTTACAATGTTACAAATTCCTGCCTGACTGACCTCAAATCCAAACTAAATAGTAATTCCATCTATTTCTATATGTGCTACTGTGCTACGTGCTAATCCTGTGACGTCAGACATTCATCAAACTGTGATGTTCACAGCAAGTTAAACTTCACAAATAGTAAAATGACAAAGATTTCATTTTTGTTTTTCCGCTCTTCGAGATCTTTTTTGTAGCTGTCTCCCAACCACCCACAATTTATCTATTTTTTACCACCTGTGAGCTGTTCCTCCATTTATGTTGTGTATTGCATTGTGGGAGAATGGCATCCATCAAGGGTGCCGTCAAAAATCATATTTCCACTGCATCGTCATTTTTTGACATTTGTGAACACACTTTAAATAAAAGATGTGTCTAGAATTAGTGTCTTGTTTGTTGTAGGACACAGCAGTGCTTTGACCTGTTGCTTAAAATAGTGCCATTTAACAGTTTAGCAGATATTATGTTGGTATATAATTGCCCCATGTAAAAAAAAAAAAAAAAAAAACACATCACAAGTGACCTCTTGGATGACCCTGTGGCAGATAAAACATGATAGTGCCCTCTAGGGTACCCATCCTCTCGACAAAGTGGAAATGAAGTGCCCTCTCATCAGGACTTTCTGGCCACTGGTGCCCCACCGCATAAAACTGGTTCCCTTTATTTGTTTCACCACTGCCCCTCAAACATCCTGAGTCCATCACTGGTGGCCACTGAAAATCTTGGGTGGCACCAAAACCAAAAGCTTTAACTGAATTTCAGTAATTTTATTATGGATTTGTAACATATGCAGTGGTTGAAAACTATATTACCATAACATTGAGGCTCGAACTCTTTCAACTTCTCACTCCCAACTTGTTAAATACGGCAGCTTGGTTAGTTTTGAATGCGAAAGACTCTGTTCGTTAGTCCACGCAGTTACACGGTCATGTTAGCCATATGATATAATAAACATTGTCCATTATAATAATGCTTGCTGACAAGCAGTTAACATATTATGACACTATGAATTTTTGAACGTTATTAACGTTAAATGGTTGCAGTTTGATTAGGTTTAGGCACAGGAAATACATGGTTAGGTTTAGGAAAAGATCATACTTTTTGTCAGGGACACTAACAATCACTGTTTAAATCAGTATATACTGTATATGTATATATGAGTTAGGTGAACTTCAAATAGACTACCTATCATTTCCCTCATAAGCTGGGGCAGTAGTGGGACCAGAAATAGTATGGAGTGGCCGTGCCACCCTTTGAGGCGCTATTGTAGATAAGAGAGAATTTTGACCTGCTGGTGTCACTGGATGAAAATCAGGGGATTACCAAAGTCCTTTTTGTCAGGGACTATCTGTACTAAACGTCACGGTAATCTTTCCGGTAGGTGTTGATTCATGCCTCTTAAAAACACAAATGACAACGATGAAAGCTCTAGAGCAACAGTCAGTTGTGTTTGTTGTGGATACAGTTTGATCTTAGATCAGGACTTTGAAATGCTCTGCGGTCATTTTATTGAATTAATGTTCAAACCTGTCTATTTTTATTTTCGTATTTACACACCTTTCCTCTCACCTGAACTCATTTCTTATCAAGCCACCTGTACAATCAAGAACATAATGACTGTGCAGGGTCGTGACAGTTATGGGAGTGTCACCAGTGGGGATTTTAAAAGAGACCCTTTTTCAACTATGACTGTGATCCTGCACACGATCCTCGTTACATATCGTAAACCGGTCCAAAATCTCGTTGCTTGCAATGTTTGCTTGTGGTTACGCTGTGAGTGAGTCATACAGCTCGGTTTCTCAGAAGACACGGTGCCTCCCCATGTATTCTCACTCCGCCCTTCACCAGCTCTGAGATTAGCTTTTTTGACTGGCCAGATGCACACTTTGGTACACGCAAACCCTTTTCTTACACACTCAGTGGACTAGTGTCTTGAACATCACATTCCTGTGAGTGTTACAGAGGAAACACATTGAAAGAGACATGTTGAAGTTGTTGTAGTAGTTGAAGGGGAAAGGTTGAAAGTACGCATGGAGGCGGGGAAGTAACAGAGATGCGGCAGGGGACCCCCCCTTCACATTCTGGAAATTCACAATGTGTAATATGCCAGCTGAGGACATCTCAGACACAATCCTGGTTACTTCTGTCTGACACTCTGTCTCCACCTTTTACAAATTATGAATTAAGGAAGGATGTCTCTTTATAGGTTTCCCTTTTCATTTTAACAAAAGGTTGTGTATCGTCTTGGTGATCAAAAAAATTCCAGAGACAGAGAAAGTGACATCATATTTAGGGGTTAAATGGAAAACGGACCCAAATTGTCTTTTGAAATTCCACTGACATAACCTAAAAATGAGACGTCTATCACCTTCACTTAAAACCTCATCGACTTTCGATTCTTTAACAAGCTACGACAGCGAGAGAGTTTATTCATTAACGCAGGAGGATTTTATGAGTCGTATTTGGCAATGTCTAGTCAAACGAAACCAAAGAACATACTTTCTTTTTCTCTCTGTTTCTACAGTGCAGACCTATGTTTCAGTATTTCCACGTGGGTAACCTACAGCCCTCACTTCACTCTACTTTCCTATCATACGTGGGATATGCATGAGAGGCCCGACAGACATACAGCTGATATGATCTGATAACATTTCCAGCTCTCTATGCCGTCATCTCGTCGTGGTCGGCGCGTCCTCAAACTGCGACATATGTGGCACTGTTGGGAAAATTTCAATCAGAGATGAAACTTTGGGTTTTTTTTAGTCTCCAGAAGACGTAGATTTATTTTCACATCACTAACAGCACCTGCTGACTGAAAGCAGCTATTGTTTTACTGCAAAACAATACTACACAAGTAATATTAAGATAAACACAATGAGCAACAAAAATCAACAAAGCACACACAGTTGCTTTCATTCCTGCTCTTCACAGTGGCATGTAAATGTGGTTTCCCCCTCTACCAAAACCCCTGCAGCTAAAATTAGCCGGTTTAAAGGAAGTGTATGTGAGCTCAGAGGTGGAAAGACCAGTGCTGGTTATGAATCAATTCCACAAACTACTTTAAATACACAAATGCTTTTCAATTTTGGGGTTTTTTGGAACTGATGGATTCCAATCAACGTTAGATACTTAGATACATTTAGAAATTAATAAACTTAAATATCATGTTATATATATTTCATACAGCGTAAACAGAAACTAAAGAGATGTCTTTTGACTCCCGAGCACGTAATGTCACAGCCCACGTAAAACACTAAAAACCAAATGATTATGTCTTAAGAGCACTTTACACTTTACATACATGTATGTATGTATTTATGTATGTATGTATGTATGTATGTAAGCATAAAGTAAGTTATGAGTAAGTCAGAGTAAGTACTAAGCATATAAGTAATAGTAATTAAGTACGTTTTAAATATTGGGTAAGTATGCATTAAGTTAGTAAGCCTTAAATAAGTCTTAAATAAATATTAAATATGTAAGTATTAATGGATTGAGTTTGTGGTTCAGTTATTTCCTGTTTTATTTTGAAGTTCTGTCTTCATGTTTTGCTTTTCATTTCCTGACTTTGTCTGTTTCTCCACCCCTTTTCTGTGTCCACCTGTGTCTATTACATGTTACACAGGAAATAAGTAATTTCCACTGCCAGAGGGCTCCCTATCAAAATAAAACATAAAACGTCTGCAGAGAGTTATGTGGAAAGGAGCGGCTGCTAAGAGCTGTCTAGAATGTCGGGAGATAAGCCCGACCTGATGATTAAACAGTCACATCGGATTCTGCTCTGATCCAGAGCTACTTACTGATGGGAGGAGAGCTCAGAGATTACTTTTTAACTTTTGAGAATAAAAAGTGGATTTATCTTCACTCCAGTTAATCAGCCTGACTGCAGCATTGTTCCACGGAGCTGAACTCCGATTTCTTTATGTTTTGTAATGTTGACTGTTGACTGGAGCTGAATAAGAAACTTTATTTCATGAAGGTAACGATACAGAGAGAAGAGGGGAGAAAGACGGTAAATAAATCACAGCCTCTGGTGAGTGCCAAACACACTCTCTAGTGTGCCGTCGCTGGCTAACGGTTAATGTAGGCTGTTTTCACAGAATTTCTACATATTATATCTGTCAATTCAAATGCAACTACAAAAAATGTATTTACTTAAATGTAATGTCAATGGGTTTTTTTTTCAGAATGGTACAATTATAACCCAGTGGGTCTGTAAACTCAAATTATTCACTTCACACATTGCAATCATTTGCCATAATGGCTTTCGATAAAAGAACCTCAGTCTTTATTAGAATAATTTTTTAAAATACAAAAAATCTTAAACTTCTTGCCTGTATTGTGTCAAATGATTTCTGTTGAGATGATAGTCAACATGTATGACAACATATGTGCACATTCGTGTGGCATGGATGAAACTCATAGGCTTTGACAGACTGAGGTGGTTTTGTCTGTTTAATTATGGAAATTATTTGTCATCACAACACTTCAGCTACAAACTGCTTCTGTTTATGCTTTTGACTCAACTCGATCCATTCCTGAGAGATACTGAATCAAAACAAGTGAGTATTTATTTCATAAAAAAATGTTTGGTTCATTTAGGTTTTTCTCCTCCTCATTTTGATCAATCAAAGGCTGAGAAGACTTCATTAGGTGAGCTCTATACTGTCTCTAAATTAATCTATTCCAAGCATTAAACTTTTGGATCCTCAGATGTATTTCAAAACTCACATGTGATCATAACAAATGTGAAGCAAACCTATGTCTAAAAATGTTGAATGGCCATTTATGAATAGGGTTCCTTTATGGACGTGTGATTAAAATAAAAGTTGTTGTTGTTGTTTGGTTGTTATCATCATTTCTGATTATATTTTTTTGTTGTCTCAATTCACTTCCTTGACTTAATATTCTGTAAGCATTTAGCTGATGTAAGAATGTTAAAAGAATACACAGATTACAAAGAACAATAGTTTATGTGACTGGCTAACAGTGGAAGAAGTATTCAGATCCTCTACTTCAGTAAAAACAATACAAATAAAATCACACTGTAAAGGTTCTGCATTTAAAATCTAATGACACAATTAAATATCTCAAAGAAAAAACAGCAAATTCTCACACTTGTGAAACTGAACCCATGAAATGTTTTTGCATGAAAACTAACTTTTAATAATGATTAATAAAGTTGACAGTTACCTCATTATTTGTCATTCAGTTATTTGTTTCATTGATTTCATGTTTCAGCTGTGCTTGTATGTATTGTTGGGTAGTGTCATCTATAACCAAATATCACATTTTAGAAGTTGTTCAAATGTTTTATGTGCAAAAATCTTAATTTGTGAAGTAACTAGTAACTAAACCTGTCAAGTAAATGGGTCAAATGTAAGACAGCGCCCTCTGAAATGAAGTGGAGTAGAAGCAGAAAGTACAGTACTTGAGAATACTTGGTCACCTTCCACCACTGACCTGGCAACATGAAAATGTGTTTATATCATAATTCACACAGCATTCCATAGAACGGTGAAATAGCAATATCAGTCCAAAATGTAATTACTCCACATGAAAATATGTCATTATATATTATGTGTATGTCATTTTTTGTACAAAATAATTTCAAACTTCCATTCCGGGTTTAGTATTTAGTTACTTCATAATCAATTGATTTATAGTTTTGTCAGTGGGTTTTTGTTGTTGAAAAATAAAAGAAAACAAGCCAACTTTAGTAATGAAAAGAAACTGTAATATTGTTAGTTTACATTATAACTTTCTAGATTATGTTTGTGTTCATACAGTTTGAATTAACTTGGTGGCTGAGTAACAAAATGTTGTTTTGGAAAGCTCCTTTAAAGACAGTTCAACACTCATCAAATGTCACAAATCTGTCACATGTGACAATAAAATCCCCTAATATGACTCAAGCAATCATCTCATTCACTCTAGACATGAATACTTTGAGCTTCATGTATCTACAGTCATGTTCCAGTCCCGACACAAAAAGTCTGCCCTTGAAAAAAAGTCATCTCAATCCTAAAAGCCACATGAAGACACATGAAGACAGAATTGACGAATTAGAGTTCTTCATTTTTTACCGAATGTGCAGCACTGCCATCTACTGGTGTAGGACGACTGTTGCATCATCATGCCTTAAAAACCTCATAAATGATGTGGCTTCAAGGCTTCAGACCACAACAAAGCAGTCAGCTGTAATCAATGCAAACACTAACGTAAGACTTTACTTCAATCAAAGTCTTTTATGTCAAGATAAGTGTGGTGATGTTGACATTTCTCTCATCCTGTCCAGATGAAACCAGCAATACATTTAAAGAAGTATTGTCAGGGTGACAGGAGCCGGATATTACTTTTTCCTCTTTACCACAGAAGCGCTGTTGTCCAAAACTCTTCAATAAATATTGGTATGCCACACTGTTGCACTGACATTTGCCTTCATTATTTTTGAACATTTTACTTTATTTACTTGCCGTTCTGATACCATATATATACTGGCTAGTGGACCAAATGTGTGTCTGAAACTCATCTTGAGCAATTTCTATATTTATTCTTCTTTGTGTAATGTTTGTGAAAACTACAGTGCGCCACTGTTTTAGGATATCGTCCTTTTTACAAATTGTAAAAGTGTCCATCCTACGTCTTAAAAAGAAATGAATGGGCAACAGGCCATTACAAAAATATAGACCTTTAACAGCCCTCCAATATGAACTCACAACTTGTAATCAGTTACTTAATCAGTTACTGGCCTGACCCTCTGGAGTTAGGTGTGTTGAAGCAACAAGAACAAAGTGACACACAGAAAAGTTTAGTTCAGCAGTGATCTGAAGTTTAATGAAGTACACAGGAATATATCCAATCAAGACAAAAAACAAAGCAGCCTGGAGAAAAGGAGAAGTAGTAAGATGTCAAAAAAGAGTTACAGAAAGGATGGAAAAGGTCAGGTCGAGGTCAGATAAAAGGCATCTGTATGTTCGGGGTGCGATGAGGAGAGAATGTAACAGAAGCAGAAAAACATTTCAACACAACTATGGGGTCTAATGTCGTGTGCTCATTTTAGCTGAAAAGTACTTTTGAAATGGCCTCAACATTAATAATCAACCAGCTTCACACATAAAGTCACTATCATGGTAAACCACAGTGATGTATTTGCTCTGATAGCTGAGCGACTGCAAAAAACACAATAACACACTGTCATTAATGACTCACAACTAATTTTAGAATGCTAATGTTGATTCTGGCGGCCCTTTCAGACAAAGACGACAATGGTGAATCAAAGTAAGCACAGTTTTAATGTCGTTACAGACTACAGAGCAGCTTCTCACACTAGGTGGTGACACTCCTAAATTCATCCTCATCCCAACGCCCTATAGATTGTTTTAAATGTATGACTTATTGAACCCAGTGACAGACATGACACTGAGACTGTTTCACAACCAGTTGAAGGATCCTTGTAGTGTGTTTAAGAAAAAGCTCTAAGTTTAGCTTTTTGAGCTGAAAAACACATAATTTGCTGTTGGAACTGTCCAGACGTATAAAATATTTGTCACATCTTAATTGGTTAAGTTAATTTTCTTTTAAAAATGCAACAATCCAAGAAATGTGTTTGAGCACTTTGAAAAGGTGAAAGGTGCTGAACCCTTATACTCATAAAAGGCCAGCCCGGCTTTTAAATGATGTAAAGGAGTTTATAAAAATCCACCATGAACTGAGGTAGTCACAATACTAAAAAATTTAACTTTGGCAGAATACTAGTATAGGAAAACAGAAAAAAAAAACGATATTCAGTTCCACTGCAAAACACACACAAAACAGATTCATAAACAGCCATTGAAAGTACACCAACACAGAAGTAATAATAATAGCGGAGGGAATCTGATTAAGCAACATGAAAAACTTGGTTTTCTCTTTGTTTTCAATGTAATTGCACTGGAATAAAGATTTCTTTTGGTCCACATTTGTACTAATGTTCATATCTGAAAGGCCTTGTGTCAATACCTCTGACAACCTTACTGTGGACATTAATGGGGTAACACCATACTGTACAACTGTGTGAGCTGGATAGACCTCTGAAAGCAGAATGTTGAATCAACCAACTCGTTATCGGGACAGTGTTTTTGCCATGAGGTAACAACACTAACCAACACAACCTGATCTAAACGAGCACTCTTTCCTGAGGACAGAGTTTATAAAACAACACGGGGATATAAAGAAATGACAATTGTTTCCCAAATTGTAGAAGTGTTCAAATTCTGGAGGAAACTGAAAGGGGAAGGTGAAGAAAGATTCAAACTACCGTTTCAGTATCAGTGAATGGGTCCCACTTGTCTTACTCCACAGGTTAAAGCCTCCATAACAACAACTGCTGTGGGTTCACTGACTACATGTTGATATGGAGGAAGTTTGTCGGCACATTTTTATTCAAATCGTGTGGGCCATAATAGATAAAAATTGAGGTAGAGCGCTGTTTAAATATTTTTTCCGGTGTTAAAAACCACACTTTGTCTTTCTGATGGTGTTGACTGTCACACCGAGGTTCTCACGAAGATAAAGGTCGTAGATCTTGACACTAATATGGCAAGGGAGATGGTTGTCGTGTCATTGCAGCATTGTCAATGCAAGATAAAAAAAAAAAAAAAAAAAAAAATTCTTGTCTTGGAAGTAAGTATCTGGAACTATTTGCAGTAGGTGACACAAGTTTTTTTTGTCAAGTAGAACCGGCAGATGAATTAAGAAGAGAATTATGTTTGAGTGAAGTCAGGACATGTTTCTTACTCTGTGGACATATCTGGAGAACATTCACCCGTGCAGATGAGACAGATTGTCTTCTTTAGAACCAGATTCATGATGATGGTGCCAGTTTATATATATCAGAAATGGGATTTAAAGCACACGAGCGTGCATGGGTAAAATTGGGTAAGATTTCTTGGTCAAGATATGTTTGAAATCTAAAAGTAAAAAACTCTTTTAAATGCTTTCTAGCGTTCTGTTTCTCACATGGAACTGAAACTGATTGTCAGTTTACGTGTTAGGAGTTTGCTTGTGTGGGTTTACTCCAGGTGCTCTGGTTTCCTCCACCATCTCTGGTCAGTGCCCTTATCAACGCTTAGACCTGCTGTTCTCTCAAATGCAGAGAATAATTTGACAATCATTGCAAGAGTGTATGTAATGACATATGATGATATGCTTCTAAAGGTGAATGGCGATTGCAGCTGATACGAGCGAGAGGAAATGGTTTTTAATTGGTTGAAAGTAACACAGTCGAAACTAATGTTTCTGATGTTCAAAGATATTTTCATAGGAAGGGGGTGTGTTGCAATCATACACAGGAAAGACAGAGAGAGAGAGAGAGAGAGAGAGAGAGAGAGAGAGAGAGAGAGAGATTGTTCTTATAACAGAGTAGGCACTCCTTTTCTCTTTATCTCCTGCTCCATTTCTCCCACACACAAGGCAAATAAAGAGGTAAGAAGGCGACTCTTGAAATGAACACATTCATGATTTGAAGCAGCTTTTTCATCACTGACTTTTAAACACAGACTGTAAATCCCGAACTTCTCGGGTAGATTCTAGAAATCTCAGCTTCAGCCACTTTTAATCAGGGAACCAAAATTGCAATCAGTAACTTTGAATGTGGTTAGCACCTCTGCTACTGTGTGGAGACCGAAGGAGGTGTGTTCATTAACGCAGGAGTGCGTGCATGCATGCTGTCCTCATACCAGCTGCGCACAAACAGGCCCGGTCTAGATGTACACTCAGGCAGCGCCCTGGGGCGACGGGGACACAGGAAAAAATAACAGATTCCTTCCATCTGTAATCATTACTGCTAATGCAATACCTGACAAAAAGTACTGTGTGTCGGTGTCGGTGTCTGTGTATGTGCGTCCTTATGTTAGTGACATTGGTGGGGGGAAAAAATATTAGGCAGCATTAGGGAGACTCAAATCCCATATAAGGACAAACAGCTGGTCCTCGTTTGGTTAACTAATAGATTTTCTAAGATTAGAACACAAGGCCATACAGTGTCATCTTCAGTGATAGAAGAAAACAACAAAAAAAATGTGTTTGGTGGCAGTGAAGAGATTTGGCAGATTGCAGCGCTGCCCTATGTAGCATTTGCATTGCAGCAGGATGGGTCTCATTTTTGCTTTTTTGGAGTTTTTTATCGGTGCAAATCCAGATAAAAGGACATTTCCAGCAATTTTCCTGGCCATGTTTTAACAGTTTCGTTTATTTCTCAAGGAATCTGGACCTTGATGAAAAAGATCAATCCAAATCAGAACCTTTGGTTACTTTGGTAGAAGTGAAAGTAACCCATATGAGTAGTACTTGAGTATATCTGATATTAAAGGGGCAATACGTAAAGATTTTACCTGAAAGATTATGAAATTAAAATGAACATAATGTGAATAGCAGTTCTGATCTGATGATGTTAAGATATTTATTGAAGTTAGCATGCTAACCAGCTAGCCATGACACATCCAGGTCAAAAGCTCCTGTGCTAGTGGTGTAAACATTAACAACCACCTGGTTCTTCAAACTACAAGTCTGGTATGCTAGCTGCACAGCTAACTGAGCTAACTAGCACTTAGCTGTAATTCTAGTGTTAGACTTTTTTATATATATATCTGATATGCAGATTAAAACAAAATGTAACTAGTACATTATTTAATGCATGTAGTGGAATAAAAAGGACAATATTTGCCTCCAAAATATAGTAACGTGGAAGTAGCAGATAATGGAATAACTCAAGTAAAGTATAAGTACCTCAAAATTGCACTTAATTACAGTACTTGAGTAAATTTACTTAGTTACATTTCATCACTGTATTTAGGTGGCTGCCATCTACATATAAGTGAGTACCAAGGGTGACCGTTTGGCCTCTGCAGCGGTATACACTCTACTTTGTGCCATTTTAGTTGATCTTTTCATTTTCATTGTGACACATTCGAGTTCTCAGTAATGAAGCAGAACTACGGAAGGAAGCCTGTGGTGTCATGTTGGGGTGAAATGTGGACATCGTCTTGTCTGCTTTTTTTTTTGCAACTGACATGTGAAATCCATATTCCTATGTGCAATCATGCATGTTGCACATTATCTGTAAAAGATGGTGACATTTTACATTTCCAGTGAAGTTGCAGAGAACAAACAAAAACAATGCATCTGTGACATCAAGTCTATGCTTTCTGTGTTTCAGCTCATATCGACTTTGACATCGCCTCGATGCCTGATATAAACGGAACAGAGCCTCTTGGCAACACAGGGAACCAGCTCTCAACAAGCCCCAACAACTCCAGCAGCTCATGGCAGGAAGAGGTTAGCAAGGGAGTCCAAATTACAGCTACTCTGGTCATCTTCCTGGTGAGAAATCCTCCATGTTCCAAGTTGAATACTTGCATCACATATAGGTTTGGAGACATTGACAGAGGAGGCTCCTATTGGTATATAGAAATAGTTGGGATAATGTTTTGGTTATGAGGTTACCTAATTTGTTTAATCCCACAAAAATTGAAGATTAAAAATTCAAGTTGTAATTTTACAGCATCTTGGCTGGGAGAAGTGATTACCTGGTATTTTGCCAAGAAATAGTCTGACACATATCCTGACAAAAACCCAGAACTTGTCTTGTTTATAGGCCAGTCTTTGTACCAAAATATAACATGTTCATCCATGAGTTTTAGAGGTTGTTTTAACCTTTAGATGGAGACAGGCAAGCTAATTCCACCCTGTTTTTCTTTCAGCTAAGCTAATTGGCTTCGGCCTGCAGCTTCCTATTTAATCATTCTTCTCCTTTCACTGTCTGCAATAAAGCAGATAAGCGTATTTCCCCCCCGATTACCAAACTGTTGCTGTAAGTCTGTCCTTTTGAATGTGACTGACAGCTGGTTCTCTTGTTTCTCTGAGGTGGGGGTCCCTCTGAATGGGCTGGTGGTTTGGGCACTTGGAATGCGGGGTCAACGTCACCTGGTGCGCAGAGGCAGCACTGACGAGACGCGTGCTGCTAGCAGTTTCCGTATCTACGTCCTGAACCTGGCCCTGGCTGACCTGGTGCTGCTCCTGCGTACCCCTCTCATGCTGGGCTTCGTTGCCCACAACTACAGCTGGCCGTTTGGAATCGTCTTCTGCCACATTACCATGTTCCTGCGAGGCCTGGGGTTATACGCCTCTGCTTTCCTCCTTTGTGCTGTTGCACTGGAGCGATGCCTGTGTCTGCTGAGGCCTGTGTGGGCTCGACTGCGGCGCCCCTCCTGGGCCGTCCCCCTGGCCTGTGGCATGTTATGGCTGTTAGCCACCGTCTTCTCTGCTCCCTACCTCCACAGTGCCGTCCTGAAGGATTTTAATGGGAAATACTATTGTTTGGAGAGTGGGGAGTTTGACATGGCGTTGTTTGTCACAGAAACGGTAGCTGGTTTCCTCCTGCCCCTGCTGGTGTTCTTGGGAAGTAACCTGGCAGTTTTGTTCACCGTTCATCAAGCAGTGCCCACAACACCCACATCACCCAACTCCACCACCTCCCCTTTAACTGTCCGCAGGATGACCAGGATGTACCAAGTGCTCTTTATCACCATGCTCCTCTTCCTCACCTGCTGGGTGCCCTATTTTGTCTGTCGGTTCCTGAAGGCCTTGGCCGAGGGACGTTCTGAGCGGGCCGCACTGCATAAAAGAGCAATGACTGGCTTGTACATATCCCTGTTCCTGGTGTACATCAAGAGTGGTCTTAACCCTGTGCTCTACGTGTTTGCTGCCCGAGGCTTAAGCCGTGCCATCAAGGCTTCACTGGTCTCCACTATTGAGCGCCTTTTCAACGACGACTCCTCAGAGTCCATACGAAGGAAGTCGCTTAAAAACTCACTGAAGAACTCACAGATGTAGCCGAGAGGTTAATAAAACCATGAATGTCTTTGATCTTTAAACATGTCAAATGTGTTAAATGTGACTTTTAACAGGTTGTTTTCTCCACTTGCATAAATTGCTCATGCCTCCCCATGAAAAAAGGGGAACTGTGTAAATATAAGATTTTAGGGGTTGAGTTACTGTAAAGCAACGCATGTGCTTTAGGCTAGTGTTTTATAAATGATTCTGAATGTTAGAGCAGATGGTAAAATAGCGAACAGGATGCAATATATAGGAATTTTATTCAAAACATTCCAACAGTTAACTAAAATTATCGACAGAATGTGAAGAAATAATTGTGATGTTATGAGAACGATGTACTTGTGTTGTGTTGGAGGGATGTCTACTGATGCTAACCAGCTGGCCCCGGCCTGGTCCAAAGCTCCCCCTGTCCAGACCATTAGCTGCTAACTAGCTATCAGATACAGTAAGCAGCAGTTAGCGGTCACTCTGGTGATATATTTGGAATTTCGATGGGTGGCCTATTCTTACATATTGCACCTCATATTTCGTATATGTTGGGATATCCTGCTGACTGATTTGACCATAATTTAAGGTGTTTTGAGTTGAATCATTGATTACAACCACTTCTGTCATGTCCCCAATATAACAAACTTTTTCACAGTAAATTCCCCTTCAATGGGGATTCTTGGCATTAAAAACTTTGGCGAATAGGCTTGGATCAATGGTGCCAGACACCAGGATGTCAGAGAACGAAGCTCAACTCCCATGATTTGTCAAGAGGACTGTATGTGTAAAAATGTGGCCAAACAGTGAAGAGCAGAAACAAGAGCACACATCACATCAAAGACTGAACAAGGTTCGGTTTTTGATACTGTATATGGACGCAAGTGGCATCAGCAAAACTAGATGACTGAGGACTTAAAAAATGCTTTTGCTTGTGTTGCGGCATGTTGAAGGGAGGGTCCTAACTGGGCATGAAAGTGAAATCATGAATCATCTTGTCCTTTTATTAGTGGGCAGGAACACCTTCATGGTAAACAAGGAGCCGGGGTGAACACAGCGATAAGTTTAATGCCAGAGTTTACTGGCCTCGGGGTAATCATTGTTCTTATGGAATCCTCCATGATTACGCACCATTAAGTTTGCACATGCTGCCTCAGAATGGAGCGTACCACTGAATGGACCTTATCAGTATCAACCGTGACTCATCTAATCTGTCATGATGGACAAAAGAGATATAACTGTAATCAATGGTAGCACTTTACATTTATTGTCTTTCTGCATTAAAACATGAATAAACAAAATTCAATTTCTTTAAATGGCTTCTATTTAATTACATTTGATCATACAGTCAACTGATGACACTCCGCTGAGGCACGCACTTGTGTCTTCAAGGTCAAAAGGGGAAGAATTTCAATGATGAACAACCTGTTAGTCTTGATACGCATGTTTCTTCAATGGTGTGTGTTTAGGCTCAAATTCCCTACAGAAAAAAACAAGACAAAAAAAAAAAAGCTGAAAGCTCTTAAATGCAGAAGGTGGAAAAATGGAGAAGTAGGATTCTTGTAGTCAAGTAGTTTCAGCAGAATCACCACAGAACCACAACATCCGTGGTTTGATTCATGACCCTCCTCCTCCAGCTCTAGTAAAGGCAAAATGCCAAAAAATAATCTTTAATAATCTTTCTCTAAATAAAGACAGAAAACTGGAAAAGGTGCAAGGAGCAGCATGTTGCAAAGAGTGAATGTCATTTTACAGCATTTTGAAAATAAATAAATGGCAGTTTTTGTCATTTCTTGGAGGTCAATAAGATGTAGACCTCTATCAAATATTTATCTTGCATTTGATTTGAATATATATTCTTTTCACCATAGCATTTAGCAAGTTCCCCTCATACTTTAAAGATGGAATGCGCCTGAGCTAGCATTGACTACACAAGTTTGTGAAAATATGTTATCTCAGCATTTGACTACAAAGCTTCTTATGATGTGTTTCTCAGTCTTCAAATGCCCCTCATACATTTTCAGAGGGGTTGAGGTCAGGCGGCGGTGGAAAAAAGGTCCATGGCAGTCAGGACTCCTTGATCTTCATTGGTCTTCAAGTAGTTCAAGTAGTAAGCTTTGAGGTATGTTTGGGCTCATTATGCTGCTGCAGTATGAATCCTTCTCCATAAAGATAAAGAACCCAGAGGGTGTGGCATGTCTCTGTAGAGTGGAGTGGTACTTCTCCTTGGTCAGAATGGAGTCAATTTTGTGATTCTGTGCAGGTATCCAAGAATCCCAGAATATCCCCACCACCATGTTTCACTGTGGGTTTGAACACTGTGGTATCATTCTCTCTCCTGTTTGTCTCCTTACATTCACACTTCTGCTACATGTGACACATGACATTTCTTCCAGTCATCCACTGTTAAATTCTGGTATTTCTTTTCCCACCTCAAATGTTTGGCCTCATTTCCTCCCCTGAGAATTGGTTTAGAAACAGCTACTTGTCTTCTAAGACAACTACAGGACAGTCTCCTTTTGATAAGACTTTTGCGTTGTATATTTAGCAAACTCCATGTCTGTGATGCCATTGCTTTCCCAACTCTCAGGGACTAAGCTTGATGTATCAATCTTCTTCCATGCACTGCCCTTAGCAACCTTGAGTCTAGCCATGATTTGACCTGATTTTGTACTGCAGCAGGATAATGAGTTCCTACACATATTTAAGTTTTGCAACAACTGAAGAACTGAGAATGTCAAGCGCTCTTGTGAGATCACGAGAAGCTCTGTGAAACACAGTCAAATCATGCCAAGTTAACATGATTCATCAGGTTTTGCACAAACCTGTGGAGCCCATGCCTCCTTCAGTGCCTGAAGCAAACACGGGACATACTAAATACGAAGATATTCTGAAATTCATGGACATTGACCCAACTTTTCACTCACATTGTTAAGCTGATATTATCATTTGTAATAATAAAAAAAATAGTATTATTCTTTTTTTTCTTCACATTTTTGATTTTATTTGCCCAAAATACTTTTTTGCAAACTTAAAGAAACTTCATGGTCTCAGCTTATTTCTTTACATTTTTATCTGCCACTACTGTTGGAAATGTTCTTATTCTCCTCATATTTTTTTGGGCTGAATTTATTTATTGCAGATGTTCCAAAATCATAAAAAGTATAACTGACTTCAAACCAGACTCTAGCACCAAATCCACAATGTGTGCTCAGGTGCAAACTTCTTACGTCTGTGGATTTCCTCAGACCAGTGAAAGAACAGATTTGGTGAGGTTCGAGTCCGAACAAGGTGCTCCACCAGCTGGGGTGAAGCCTGGGTTAAAGAGCTGATCAGCGTGTTTGTGTGCCTGTAAAAGCAGCGCCTGGGCATCCTGGACGGCCTCTGATTTCTGCAGGATTTTTCCCAGTTTCCAGGCTGTGGCCTCAGAGTCACTGTCTGGTATAATTTTTCTCATCCTGGCCTGTGGAAAAAAAAGTATGAAGTATGAAGCACTGCTGCGTGATTTTGGGCGTTTCTAATAAATGTGGAGTGCTATGACAGTTTTTGTCTCTGAAACAAAAACAAAGCTTAATCCTTTCGTTTTAACTAACCCAGACAGTGCAGAACCACAGATGTCACAAATGCCACAAATGCCTTTCGTAAGACAGATTTCATATTTTTTTCACAAAGTTGCACCACAGCGGACATGTATAGACTTCCCTGATACACGCTGAGGAAGTGCCAACTCAGACATGTTGTCCAAATCTTATTCACAGAAAAAAAGTTGGAACTACATGATAAAATATTGAAAACGGGCGTTGCGCAATAGGGACAAGTCAAGCCGATACTAGCTATATTACGCTCACCACTAAGTGCTCACCTCTAATGTTGTTTCATCTTTCTGTGAAGGCAGCAGGGGAAGGTTAAGAACTCCTTGTTCAGGTATCTGCAAGATCTGTGTGAACACAGATTGGAAGCATGAATTCCATTTCAGATCTGTATCTCTTCATCTTCAAAGATTTTCCACTGCTTTTGAATTGAGCATACTACACTGATGATTGACATTTCCTGTACTTAATGTTCAGGACTATTTCTCAACAATACACCCATTATATCAGATCTCACAACAGCCACATTTCATCATACTGTTCATGCAACTGAAGCAACAAGAAGTGTGTGGACTGGCTAATATTTGTGTAGAAATGCAGTCTACCACTTCTGTTGCTAGGTCACCTCAATTCTGATGTCTACACTTCACAGACACCTCAGTCACAATTAATACATTTTAAAAAACATAACAATAAAAATGTCTGCTATTAGTGAGTAGAGTAAAAAAACTCCAATATCAATATATCACCCAACATACACAATTGTTTTGCAGAGATCCCTCAGATGTAATTATTAAACACTTGTTGTAAAAATATGTAATGAAGGCAAAATATTTTACAGTTTAACAATAAACTTTATCATCTAAAATGACACCAGTGAACCGAAACAGTAAACTTATTTTGAATTGAATGATTAAGTCAAGGCAAAATCAAAAAAAAATGCTAACAGTAAACTTATTCTTCAACTTTGTTTTGTTGTTTGTATTTTTTCTTTTTTTGCGGACTACATTACACTCAAAACAGGAATGTAGGAAGGTGGAGCGAGTCTATAACCGTAAAAAAAAGAAAGAAAGTGTACAAAAAGACCAATTGCAGTCAATCAAGAAGTGAAAAGGCAACCAGATGAACTGACATACAGAAGATCTACAATACCTAAAATCTGCACTGGATAATTCACACAATATTATGTGTATCATCAACATTATATCGAATATTTCATTAATTAAAGCACAGAATGTTCAATACAATAATAAATAATACGTATAAAGAATACCATATATCAAACGTTCAGGGAACAAAGACATTTTGTAATGTTTATGCTTCACCTCTTTTGCTTTCTCCTCCTCCTCCTCCACCTGGTCTCTCAGCATCATGCATGCATGCTGTAAAGAGTCACGCTGCTCCTCTGTCTTCTCCAGAGATCTGACCACAGCCTTCAAGTCTTCCTGGAACAACACAGCAAGACATCATATAATACAGCTACAGACACCATTTACTTATGTCCATTACAGATAATCAAACACACAAATACCACATTTAGCCTTTTACAGGTAGTTGCACAATACTGTCGCCAAAGTAACAGATTAAAACCATTTTCAAAACATATGTAATTACTTATTGATTGTTTGTTGTGTTTAGGGCTGCATCATTGAGATCATTTTTAGAACTGATACATTTTTTCTTCAACATTTTTTTCTTGAGTCTCTAAATTGCAACAGTAATTGTTGTGTATCTGCCTCCTCAGACTACACTGCATCTCACCTCAAGGGTGCTCAGAGTCGTTTTTCCTAACAATGACTTCTTGCTCTCCTCCTGGTGGCGGTGAGATGAATGTTCCACATCATTTCCTTTTTGTACAGGAACTTTGAGCTGTGCACATTGAGTAAGGAACCTAAAATATAAAAAAAAAAGGTAAGTGAGACACATACCCTTAAAAATATTTTTTTTTTTCTGCTCAGCACAAAATATGAGTCAATACTCAACTCAGATTAGAAGTTATCGCTGGGTGATGATTCATCAACCATAACCTGGAAATGTATCATGATGATATGATCAGTCATCTTTTGAAGAGATAAGGCAGGGCAAGGTAGCTTTATCTATGCACAATTCAAAGTGTTTTACAAAGCCAAAAAAAAGCACCAGAGTGACATTTATAACAAAGAGCAATACAAATATGAATACAATTAGGATAGAATGAGGTAAAAATGTTAAATGTATAATATGAGAACATCTTGCCAGTGAGAAAGCAAATTAATCTCTCAATTCTGAGCATTTATTTCCAGGAAACATACTGGTCAATATTTAAGGGAATGACTGGCTGCTTTTTGAAGGTGTGGTCACTTTACTAACCTGCAGACTTAAAACCCCTACTTTTATAATACATAACATGATCTGCTTGCTAATGACTGCTTAACTTGATCAACAAATAAAGTGGGTCAATGTGATTGTTATGTGCTGCTTTATTAGAAATCAATAACATTTTCATCATAAAATCCACATCAACAAAAATACTAGCATTCTGTGCCATTACTAGACATTGAGGGAAAATCTCAAAGAAAAACACAACCCGCTGTGCTCTGCAACATTACTTGCATACTCTTATTTGTTAATCGTGTTACTGAAGATAATGAAGTTAGTAAATATAGACCCTTTAGCAGATTCATGCCATTTATTTACATCTTAATTTCTGTCTTATTGCTCACCTGTTTTTCACAATGTTCAGATGTTCCTGGCTCTCTTTCTTCTCTTTCCGCTTCAAAGCAAGAGTTGCTCTGTGAAAAAAGAGCAAAGTTTGCATCGCCCAACCCATACTGGAAATATTAAGCCAACACTATTATCACTATTCAGAGATTTAAAAAGGCTATGCCACATATTGAGCCTAAATAAAGCCAATGGGGTCATCTTCTGTAAATGAGGGAAACTCACAGTATTGACAAGTCCAACATGTTCTCCAGAGCAGTGATGGAGGACACCGGCATCAGCTTCCAGTTGTTCTGACCTTTGACTTTGTTAGGGACTGGAGATGAGCCACCGGCTACAAAGAGCAGCAAGAGAGATCTTTACTTAAAGGTCCACATTTAACAGTATCCTACATGAGTACCCTGCATGATCTAATAATATACATCTGATGTTGAGGCAGGACACCCTTATAAAAGAGCTAACCTTTCCTCTTCTGTGCTGGTTTTGGGTGTGTGCTCTTGCCATGGTCATTGTCACTGGGTTCCGGATCCTGGAAAAACATTATTAAAAAGTGTTTAACGTTAGACACCTTAGGCCATCTAAACGGAGACATACTGAACAAGACATGGAGTAAGAATCAGTTGAAGTGTTACCGACCTGATGTTCGGTTTCTTGTTTTTTAAAAGTCCGATCGGATTTTTTCTTATTCTTCAAGTTAGGCGCATTTGAAGCGGCCCGGTTAGAACCACGTACTGGATTCATGTCTGCTAGTTAGCTAACATTAGCGAATGAAATTGTTAATATACAACATTAGCAAAGGTAGCTAACGTTAAAGTAAATAAGGCTAGCCAAGCTAACGTCAACACGCCAACATTAGCAGAAACAACAACAATAAACATGCGTTGTCTTTGTGTTAAACACCTAAAACGGGTGATAAAACATTATAATAGAACAATTTCGTACATATATTTGTTCATGAAATGGCAAAATACACAAGCTGTCCGCAGCCGAGCCCAGCTAACGTTACTTTTCGCGGTGGTTTTCGAAACGGTTCCGCGCTCAACGCGCATGCGCGAAAGATAACGAAAGTAAGTTTTCCCAGAGCTGCGCTTGTCAGGCAGTTATTCCTCTTAGACTGAGTTTTATATCAACGGGGCGAACACCAGATAGGGAGGGTGCTTGATCGTAACTGAAACTGAATGTACTACTTCATTAACGCAGTTCGACAGCTGCCTAATTTAAGATAATAATAAATTCCATTGCAATCGAGCTTGGACGAGAACACCTGTAAGGTGCTACGCAGGGCACACAGTGTACCTCAGCAGTGGCCTGAAGCCATTTTGGAACATGTGTTTTTTGTTTTTTGTACTAGAATGAAAAATTGTACCAGCCGTTCAGAAAGTATGAAGCATTTTAATGGAGTTCTTTCTCAGACAGCAGGTTCATGCAGAGCTGTGGTTCAGGGGTAGAGCGAGCGTCTTGTTATCTCTGGTTTGATTCCCCAGGTCTGCAGTGTCCTTGGGCAAGATACTGAACCTCAAACTAGTCCTGATGTGCTGTCAGCACCTTGCATGGCAGCCATGGCCATCATTGTATGAATGTTTGAATTACTGTAAGTCGCTTTTGACAAATGTTCTGCTAAATGCCCTTAAATGTAAATGTAAAAGCCAATGGGAAATCTAATTGTTGAATGTTACAGGCATTAGGATGCTTTTCCAAGTACACCTATAATAAATCCAAAACAAAGTGATAATCGCTTAATATTTACAACATAACTAATTTGTTGCAACAAATGCATCCTACAACAGCTGCCGTGTACAATTTTTGTTTCCATGTTTTGTATTGATGTTTGAGTTATGCACACACATACACACACACTAACACATGCAGTATACATATTGTTAAAGAATAAACAGACACATCTTTTTTGTTCTATTATTTTTGTACATTTTTACAATCAAATTAACCAGCCAGCAATTTCAACTCCAGATTAAGTATATCATCAGTTATTAATATAAACAGGTGATTTCTATTCAGTGAACTCAGTTGAGATTTGTTTTCTCTTCAATTTTGTATCTTTTGCAACTGATGACACACAAAGAACTTTACAGTCATGTGAAACTGAATTACATAATCTAGTTTATTGTTTTAATTGTGAACAAGAAAAAGGAAAAAGTATCCCAATCAATGCTGAAAAAAAAAGAAACCAGGAAAGATTCCCAAATGTCACTGAAAGCCAGAGCCTTTCAACGTTTTGGTTGCTTCTTCAATGATGTGGTCTAGATGGTATGACAGTATGACACTGATTTCTGTCCGTCAGGCCTGTCACACCCTCCCTTTGAGGTGAAATTTGCCTGCAAAGCGTCCATGATTGTGCAAGTCGAGGGGGCTGAGCACCTTCCTGATACCCAGCATGTTGCCCTGAGCTATCTGCTTGAAGGTCCAGGGATTCTGGTTATTTTGCTCCATATCAGCCTGCTTCTGTTGCAGGATAGCTAGGCTCTCTCTGCTCATTACCTGAAATAACATATTTCATATTAACTCAAATCAATGACAAATCACAAGAAGAGCCAATGTGGAAATATTGAGTTGTACTAGTATTTTTGTAAACTGCAACAAAGGTTGTAAGAGAGATGAAACAGACGTTTGTGTATTTGGTGCATTAGGTACAATTGATTAGGGACTAACACAGTTATTTTTGGGTGTTAAACAAAAGCAAAATCCAATGTGTCATATACATTTACGACACACTTTTGTTAAATGTTTGTGTACATTTATCTCATCATTTTTACATTAACTTAAGACTTGAAAGATGGCAACTGGCAAGATAAATTATCTGTCACCTCACCTTGGCAGGGAAGGGTAGCTTCTTTGCCACTTGAGTCAAGATATGTTCAATCTCCTCGAGCTCCACCTTTCCTCCGAGCTCCACGATTAAACGGCCATAGCGGACAGGTGTCACATAGTGGTCGATGGCTCCCTTGCCCCCACCCATGCGCTGACCCAGACCTTTACGTGTGATAGGTTTATACGGGGCATTGATGCGCCAGCGGGCAAATGTAGTCTTTGGATCCATCTTGCGGTTGATGGTGAGACGAATCATCTCTATGTGACCCCAGTGAATGTAGCCCCCTCCAAGGGCCTGAGCATCCAAGAGAGAGATACAGAAGACGAGAGAAGTCACCTTCAAATGACTCATTCATTTGTATTTGGCATAAGTATAGAATTAGGTGTGACAGGCAGAAAGCAGGGTGAACAAATAATATTGCTGCTCATCTATAGTTGTAAATTAGAGTTTTAAGTAATATAATTCCTGACCCAAGACTGGATAATATTTTAAAAATTATAGAAGATGTCGAAATACAGTTCTTATACAGACTGAGTCCTCTGTAGTTTGCTCAAATGTTAAACTGACATCAAAAGTTGCAGTGTAATTCTGTGCCAGTAATAAGAGATGTCTAAGTGTTAATACAGGTGAAGTTGTCATTATGGATCTGGGTACAAAATACTGCAGGTCAGGAAATAGAACTCTTTAGTTCTTCAAGCAGCTGTCAGCTTTAATTAAACAGCAGTGTTTACATAAAATGATTGAACTTACCACAATAGCATACTGTCCTTTTGTGAATGTATTGGCTGCCTTAGCTGGGCCTTGGATATCCCGCAGCTTCTTCATCTCTTTCTTGGCCTTTTTTAAGTTAGGCACCTTGTTCATAACCTTCAGTTTAGGTTTCTCCGGCAACACCACATCTTCATGAGGCAAAAACAAGAGTAAGGGATCATGAACACCAATAACATACAGCATCTGGTCTACATGTCTCCTTGAACAAATGCTTCAAAATTCCTGTGGCCTGTGGTCTATGGAACTCTCTTCAGTGTGTCTTCTTCTATGTCTTTTCCCACTGCTGTGTACATCAGTGTTATGTATTTGATAAAATAACATACAAACAAAGATAGACATAGGATAAAAAAATCATATGAAATAAATGACAAGAAGAAGAATTATTACCACTAAAATCTGGAGGGATGACAAATGTCTTCAGTCCAGCAGCTAGGACTTTCAAGTGGCTGTGTAAAGAACCTGTGAAACAAACAGGAGTTGTCACATCACAAAATTCTCTCCGAGCAGAAAAACAGGGACTGCTGTGATTTCATGAGTTATTGTCTGATTTTATACAACCTGTAAGTCTTAACTGCGTAGGCATTCGGCTTAAAGGTGCAATATCTAAGAATTTGCCACCTGTTAGATTCGTATGTAAAATAAAATACGGGGCAGCATATTGGTAGTGTAACTACCAATATATTTTATTTTCACAATAAAAGCACCAACTCTGCCCCTGTAATTGCTGCTGTATGTAGCCACTGTCAGCTGGTTAGCTCAGTTAGCTGTGAAGCTAGCGGTCCTGCACCTATGGAGGACCAAAGGAATGTTTTTACAACTAACATAGACGCTTTGGACAGAGATAGGCCAGGGTAAGCTGGTTAGCATGCTAGCTTCAGTAGATATCTCTGCAACACAACATGTGTACATCATAGCATCAACACACTTAATTCAAGACGTTGAACGTCTGTCATTTTAACTTAACCACTACTGTGCTTAAGTGATTCATTACATTTACTTTACATGTGTGTTGCCTACTCTGTGTATTACTGTCTTCTGTGCTGCATGTAAGCAGTGTGTACATGTCACTGCAGCATAATGTTCTTCTGTTACTATAAGGAAATTATGTCATCTTATCCATTGCTCTGTCTACTCATGTCCTACATAAATAAATGTTAAAATGTTACGTTATATTTAAGGAAAATGTGCAATAGTATCTGTATTAATGCGTGCAGCTCTTATTTAACAAACCATTACATAACAAAATACAGTTCTAAGAGGTGCTAGCTTGGTGGAAACGAGGCTTTTGTTGTACGTAACGTAAATGTCACTATAACGTTAGCTAAATTCTGTTACCTTGGTGACCGTGGGCTCTACATATACCGGTCAATCCGCCGACAGCCGCCTTGATGAAGGAGAACATGATGTGAACCCTGAAACGGACACTATGAACACCAAACTGTCAGTCCGTGTGATCGATATACGAGCATTTTAGGTGGTTAACTCATTAAACTGTTAGTAACACCATGCTGTGTACAAGGTCGCTGCCATTGCTGTGTTGCTTTTTTAAGTTCCGCCAGAAACAGAAGGGGACTTCCTGCCGGCGCGTTTTTCACAATAAAAGCATCAACTCGCAACCTCTGTTCATGACATCTACGAACATGGTTCAAGTTCTGCCCATGAAAATGACCGCCATACAGCACCTGTAGTGCTCAATAAGTTTGGAGGATGCAGCATCAAAAGTTATGCTTTTACTTGCCAACCAGAGCTAAACAAGCTGAATGAATGTTTTAGTGTTACGGCTTATAAACAGTGGTGCCATTGACTTTTCATTTCATTTAACTTGAAAATCAACCATGAGAACCACACAGATCACTATCAATGTACTGCTTTCTAAAAACTTCACATAACTGCCTACGTACGTACTGTGCAAATATTGCAGTATGAATGTCTTATGACATCCATCCTTTGAAAGGAAGCTGCCAGTGATAATCTAGCCTGCTGTATCCCCCTGCTTTATGGGATTGCAGTGCTCTGTCTCCATCTCCTACACCTACACCATTCTACAGCGGTTCAGTGAGCCGCTGTTTGCGAGAGTGTGGTAAAGTGAGTCCAAAATGAATAAACTCTATTTAAGACATTTAATTCATCAGGAAGAAGATGCAAAGACAATGATGATCTAACCTAAGAAGGAACTGATTTGATGTAAGGTCAAAGGTCAGGAGCTGTAAATAGTTTAATCATATTTGGAAGATTTCTCTACTTTGCTGCAGTGAAATGTAACCAAAAAGACATCCTTTCATGTTGAGAAGTATGTTGATGTAGGTTCTCAGTCACCCAGGTCATGATAATTCTAAGTGCTATATCAAAGGCAACTGGACTTCTTTGTTTCGGAGAAGTGTTGAATTAACAGCCGTGAAGTGATACCTGAAGAGTGAAATATTGCTATATGCCGATATGACGAGGCAAGTTAATTATTGTCAAAACAATCAAGATATGCCCAGCTACTCTGCTCAGTTAATTTACATGGACACCCAAACATAATCCATAAATGGCAGTTACAAGGAGATCAAATATAAAAGTTTATTATAAAAACACAGCATGTACATGGCATAAATTAATTACTTGTCTCTGCTGATGTGCAGCTCATTTCCACGGGAAACATCAAGATGACACAGCATTTTCACAAGAAAAATTAACCTGATCAGAATAGTTGCCAAACCTCTGCTAACCTGCTGTTAATAACTGTGACAACTGGCACTTTAACAGAACCCATCATAGTATGTGTATTTGTTTACACAAGGACGCACATAAAACATTGCTCCATTGTGTTAACAGTGAACAAAGACTTCAGAGGGAACTGCCCTGTTTTTAATTTGCCTTCTATGGGACAATAAATAATATTTATTGAAAATCTGAGACACTGGCTGCTTATTGGTTGAAAGTATAAGATATATGTTTGTCCTTTAATCAACCAGAATGCTTCATCTTAAATGCCATGGTAGAGGAGATCATATTTGGGAATATTCTGAGGATCGATGGGACTCTGGACAATCATCTTCCCACGCATGGCTCCTCTGTATATGACTTCAATCAGATCCATGAAATCTTGCTTGGTCTTGAAGCTGCCGACAAACTTGGTGTGATCTGGGGAGCTGCAAGAGAAAAAAGCAAAGTTTGTTTGTGTATATCTTGACATGCATCCTTAATGTTGAATGACCAATGATCAAAGTAATTTCTAGAGGGTTCCACATATTAAATTTTCAGCCAGATTTTCAGTTTGGCAACAAAAGAGGTTTCTAGATGTCAACAGGCTTTGAAAATTGTGATGGTCACTTTCATCATTGTCTGATATTTTATAGTAAAATAGATTAATACAATGATAAAAATGTACAAATGCAAAGATGAATTTGATCGTACAAGTAAAGAAAAGAAACCTTTAATATCCTACATCCACTCACCCATAATCCACTTTCATGTGCTGCCCATTGAAAAAGAAAACGGTGGAGGGGATGTAGCTGATGTCAAAGTATCTTGTGTAGATTGGAGCTTTATCCACATCAACGATGTAGATGGACGCCATGTTGCTCAGGTCATGGGCCGTTTTTGACAGCTAGACGAACGGACAGAAACGACAATTGAGCAAAAGAAAAGTAACTTAGTCGTGACACAAACATTAAGCAGTCATGTGCATGAACGGTCCTCCTTACAATCTCATCCAGCTGGAGACAAACCGAGTCCTCGTCTCTCCCAAACCTCAAAACTACGACCTTTTCTGCCACGCATTTGATAACTTCATCTATGTCTTTCTTGCAAGTTAATTTCGGCAAAAACAAACTCATTTTCGATGGCTAACAAATTAGCGTCCCTTGTTTTGCTAGCGGGGGATATTACGTTACAATTTCCGTACGACGCTGTGAAAAAATCCGTCTGGAAACGACTACTGTGAATTAACTTCAGCCTAAAAATAATTAATATAATAATATATATCATAGCAATACAATAATCAATATCATAGCAAATAACAGTTTCAGTAACCTTTTCTAGTTGATATATGTCGATGTGGTCAGCCAGATAAGCCTTTAAGACCATATAAGCTGTGTCATGCGGTGACATTTCACTACGACACATTAGAGTGTGACACCATGTAACAACGTGACCTTCCTCTAATATTTGCAAGCATGGACGCCACGACAAGTCAGCACAACTCGAACTCAAAGCCGAGACAGGAGGACATTAAGTAGGACTTTCAACGGTACGCTTTTGTTGCCAGTAACGTTTTTGTGACAGCGGAAGACGAAGAGGACCGCGTTGGAAACACTTTTGGTTCCGTGTACATGCCGACGGTCCAGCATTGACAGCCCATGCTTCATGGTTTTAGGACTCTTGACACAGCTCCAGTTTGAAGTTTATTATCACGATGTTACGGCTCCTCTCCAACCAGCCTTTTCATGAACTCTGGGGGTGCAGTCGTCTTGTGGCATCCTGTGTCACCAAGAGGAAAGTCCTCCGTTTCCTCCCTGTCAGCAGCGCCTGTGATCACCACACACTCTTTGCTCGCCACTTAAATACTGGATGCCCATTGTGGGAAGATGCCCTCCAGCCAAAAGTAGACATACCCGAGAAAATGGAGACAGTAGATCTGGAAAAATGGAAATCTGTCATGAGATCTCAAGCCGCATCAGAAGAGAAAAAGGGTGCCAGTGATGAAGAGGAAGCAAGTGATGATGAACTAGAAGGGAAGATGAATGGCGGTTCTTCGCTGGAGGCAACTCGGGAGCTGGTTGAAATGTGGCGGCTCGCAGGGAAGCTTGTACCTGAAGAGATAACTGATGAACAGGTTCAGTCGCTGGCAGAGCTCACCACCAAATCCGCCAGGAGGAAGTTCCTAAAGTTCCTGGCTCTCAAGGAGGGCCACAAGAAGGCGCGTAAAGAGAAGCAGCATAAGAGGAAGGCAGAAAGGAAAGCCTCAATAGAGCAGAGTAGACTACAGGGTGGTGATGCAGAAGAAGGGGATGATCAAAATGGATCAGAGTTTAAAAGCACATTCCTCCTTAAGTTCTGGAGCCGCTCCCTTGACAAGCTGCTGGCCTGGAGGAGCGCCCAGGCCATGGTGTTCGGTCAGCCGCTTGTGTTTGACATGAGCTATGAGTCCAACATGTCCAAGCGAGAGGTGGAGAACACAGTCTCCCAGCTGATGGAGGTGGAAGGGTGGAACCGACGTGCCACTGAACCCTACCACCTCCACTTCTGCAACCTGCAGCCAGACGGTGCCTACAAGCAGGAGCTGCTCAAACGATACGGTGAAAAGACCTGGGACCGCCTGCTCGTCACCGCCACTGACCGCCAGCATGTCAGTGTGTTCCCCCGCGAGCAGCTCGTATACCTCACTGCAGACTCCCCCAATGTTCTTCGCACATATGACCCCTCTAAGGTCTACATCATCGGAGCTCTGGTGGACAGGTCGTGCCAGTCGGGCTTGTCGTTGGCCAATGCTAAGCGACTGAAGCTGGCGACAGCCCGGTTACCACTGGATGAGCTCCTCCACTGGGAGCTGGGGGCCAAAAATCTGACTCTGGACCAGATGATCCGCATCATGCTCACTCTTAAGGACACGGGGAAGTGGGAGGAGGCGCTGAAGTTTGTTCCCGAGAGAAAGCATGACGGCTTCTACCAACAACAGACACGGAAAGACAATGACAATAACAGAGTCAAGGGAGTCACGAATAGGGACGGTGAGAGGTGGACTTTTAAAAATGAGGCACAAAGTCTGAACAGGCCCTTTGAACAGTCTGGGTTCACTGGGAGAGACAGAATGGCTGGACTAAACCGTGACAGAGAAAACAAACCAGCTTCAACCAGAGTACGGACATCATTTAAGAACAGCGAGGAGGGAAAAAAAGGTGCAGGCAAGAGCAAGACGTGGTGGAGCGAAGAATGAAGACAACAAAAACTGTAACTTTGGTAAATAAGAACATGTGTACAAGCTCTGTTTGAGGAAATGTCAAAAACTGAGACAAGTGATGAATAAAATGTTGTAACAGGTGGACACTGGTTCTTACTTGTTGCTTTTTTGACTGAGTTTCAATCAATGATGGAATGTATCTTAAAGTTTTTCAAAAAGATTCTGATAATCAGAAAAGCTCAGTATCTGAGCCGATAATCGGCCAGGCAGATAATTGTTCCACCCACAGTATACAGTAGGCAACTTTTACTTGTTCTTTTGATACTTTCGTACATTTATTGCCCGGAAATTACTTTTGGTACTCAAGTTCATATAACAAAAGAAGAGTTTTACTAAAGTACTGTTTGTATGGATGACTTTCACAAGAGTAATATTTTCGCATGTTATCTTTACATGTATGACATTTGGATTGGATGCAGGATTATAAACAAGACAAGAAAAATAACATTTTAAAAAGATATAAACTACTTTGGTCTTTATTTTGTTCTGAGATGGAAAACAAAATAGAAATATTCTTGTGGTAACTTTCACTGTCAATGATACAGTCACCATCATCATGTCTCCATTACAGATTAAATAAATCAAAATATACAGCTTGGTTTTAGAAAATTGCAAAAAGACGTGCAATATATTATCATTTCATAGTAGCATAAAGAGGCAAAAAAGAAAACAGTCTTAAATCTTTTTTTAAAAGAATGAATTACACAAAACATCACCCAAATGAAAACAAAATAACTTTGTGGAAAGATCATTGTGGAAAATGTTTAGAAATATGCAATTTTTCCTTGAAACACCACAAAAGTAACTAATCTGCAAATAACTGAACTTGTGTGCGGGCAATAGATCATTTCTGGGCTTTTTTTTAAATGAATACTGCAGCACAATAAAAATCTATAGTAGTACCACAAAATCACTTCCACAATAATTCATGTATACTAAAAATGCCTTTGCAGCATTAAATATACAAAATCTAGGAATAAAATGTTTAAATTATGATAGCACCATCATATCGGCATGTATAAGAGGCATCCTCACTTAATTTGTTATTGTACATTCACAGTGAACGAGAGGCTGCACAATTATCTCCTCATCTGTTATTTCTTAACTTTCTGGAGGATTATTTACACAACAGGCTGCCCAGTCAGGCCTCAGACGTTACAGCCAGTTTGCTCTTTTGTTCCAAATTGACTTTCTGGATAAACAAGTAATGAAATAAAGCATAATGTTCAAGTTTTAATAAGCAGACACGCCAACTGTGTCTTGTCAACCTGTAACACTGACATCCCAGCAATAAATATAACTTGCCATGGTTTAAACCAGGCCACAAAGACTCTGAAATGCACCGTTTTCATCACTCTCATATTCCTGAACAAATAACCCCATTACCTTATCTTTTTTTTTCAAGTTAAGAGAGCAAAATAATCAGCAGGTTGATAAAATACTTTATCTGAAATTATGGAAATCTCAACAATCAGCTACACACTGCAGGAGCAGCCAAGTTTGGGAGGTGGCTGAATAAGTCACTTAACACAGAACAGCAGTATCATCCAACGCACACTGTTGAGACTTCAGTCATTTGGAACATGCTGCATCTGTGTCCGATGGGGGTAGTTTGTCACCCCTTGACGTCTACAACACCAGGATATCTCCACTGCAGCGCTCGCAGCAGTTAAAAGTAATGTTCTCATAGCGGGTGTAAGGGTGAAACCTGCCGATGCTCTTCTTATTATTGAGGAAGTTTGAGGGGGTGGAGTCACTGAGTGGAGGGTCTGCCTTGTTTTCTGAACAGGAAATTGGATCTAAAATCTTCAGCACCTAAGATAGAAAACGGAGAACATGTTTTTTAAAACTCTGGATTTTATTTTTACAAACATCAGAGAAATGGTCAGACTTGCACAGATATAGAGTTTCTACCTTCTCAGCCATTTTCTCAGCCGGTGTGCTGCAGAGCTGCTCAGCTGCTGCATTGCTGCTCTTCACCACACTGCTGCTGGTAGCAGTGGTGTTGCCCAGCAGGTGGGAGTTGATGGCGTCTGCTAGTTTGCGATTGGCTGCTGCCAGCTCCCCAGTACTGAGGGGCTGTGCACTGGGGTAGTACGTCTGCTGCCTGCCCCACTGCAGAGACACCAGGAGCTGCTCCAAAGATCTGGCAACAGAAAAGCAGCAACATCAGCATATAATCTGTTAACATCATCACCTTTATGAACAAAATACTGCAGACCTTTTGAAGGGCCATTATCTTTGGCCTTTTAATTGAACCTGATTGACCGCCAACAAACAATAGCACACACACACTATTATTTTGAAACGAAGCACTGAAGGTGTGCTTGCATCAGCAGATTGTTTGTCACCGATTCATTCATGCTTTAGCATCAGTGGCTCAGCTGTTAATGTTGTAGTTTTGTTATGCAGTGAGTCAAGTGTGATGGTGATCTGGTTAATATTCATGGGCATATATGTACAGCTAGTAGATATGTACCTTTCATGCATTTCAAACACATTTCAACAGCTCTTCTTAATGCATGTGACAATGGACACCTAGAAGAGAAATCCTTTCCTTTCCTTGCCTCTTGTTTAGATCTTTTACGTTGTGACCCATTGCAATAAACACTCTAATTTAGTAATGATGGTTCAGGGGTTATGTTACCTGTGAGTGAGCATCATGTCTCTGGAGAACTCCTCTCTCTCTAACAGCAGATCCTGAATGGCTCCTTGTGCCTCTCTGGTCTGTCTCTGCAGAGCTGCTCTGGCATTTGTCAGCTCCTCTGCCATGACTCTGAAAAACAATAATCATGGAAGTGTTTACTCTGCATGATAACAGTAATTATGTCATCTCTTATCAATTCTTATATGCCGAAATGTCAGTGACAGATGCAGTAAAACCAATGATGTTAACAGTTGATACCAAACGTCTATCAACTTTGTCTATTTCATACCTGCTGGCCAGGAACTTGCTCCTCCAAACGTCACACTGGATGCTCATCCGCTCCAGCTGCTCTGCGGTGTGTGCCAGACTCCGGCCCAGAGCCTCATTCTCCAGAATCAGCTGGTTCTTTTCCCTTGACAGACGCTCAAAGTGGTACTGAAGGTCATCGCCCACTGATGCCACCAGCAGTTTCTTTAGCTCTCGGTTCACCTGGAACATAGAATATATAAAAATTCCTTGTATATAGCTGAAGACATGCATGAGGAAATTAACTATTTCCTTTTATATTCACTTAAAAGCACTTCCACACTAGATTAAGATAAATAAACATAAATACAGTGGACTCAATGCAAAGTCAACTCAAAGAAACAAAAGGGAGTATGATGACACAGTATTAACTATCTGAAGCCAAATTCAAGACAATTTGTCAAGGCAAACAATAAATAAACTTGACAGGGCAAAGCCTTGTGTATCCAATATCTAAATAAAATGTACCTGCTTCATTTGGGCCTTACCTCTGTCTGCACACGCAGCTGATTGGAAAGACCTTCCTTATCCTGTAGCAGCCTGCGTTCAGAGTTCTGAAGCTTCTCCAGCTGTCCTCTCCAATCCTCCACCAGAGGCAGAGGGGGAGAGTGCTGCTCCTCAGACTGTTGCCCAGCCTCCCCTTTGCCCTCCACAGGTCCTGCACGGCTGGTTCGGCTAATAGCGCTTCGGGGGATGATGATCCTCACAGCCTCCACCTCTGCACAAGCCTCCCGACTCACCCTGCCCAAGTGAAGAACCCCGAGAGGTTGGGGGGCAGCCGTGGAAGTGGGATGGGTACATTTGGGGCTGTGTTTTGGACTTGCCACCTTCAGGAGGGAAAGTGCAGATGGACCTGGTGGAGGTTTATCTGTGTTGACCTCCAGGACAGCTGATTGTTTCTTAGTTTCCATGCCATCGCCAGCACCTCGGATAGGCACAACGGCAGAATCTGTAAGAAAACATTCAAATCAGTCAAATTTACATCTTGTACTCGGAGGCGTCCCGAGGGGTTCAATTAGAATCACTCAGGATTCTGGGAACTGGGAGTTTAATGTCTAAATGGAGGTGTGAACATTCCTTTAACTTATTTAAGTTTCTCTGACCACACTGAATAAGCATTTAGTCAACTTTGTATTGTATGACAAAAAATATGTGTTTGGCTAATGCCAAAATACACAGGCCAAGACTTCATGGTTTAGTCACCACAATCCCTCTCTAGAGGTACTAAAGGTTGGGTATTGAACCTTGATACTTTTTTTGGTACCCACCGAAATGTGTCTGTTGCTCAAAGTATGACAACTGGTCTGACTTGTTATGTTGTTAACCCTTTCTTTTGATTAAAAGGTGTAGGCAAGGGCAAGATGTGGTGAGATGAAGAGTGAAGACAACAAAAATGGTCATTTAGGTTAAAGTGCATTTTCACAGGGTCTGAGGAAATGTCTGAAACTGAGACAAGTGGGGTTTCTTCAATTACAGAAGAAATAGATGAAACAATACAGCAACAAAACACGTCATTAGCCGATGCTGAACCACACAGGCCGAAAAATTCATGGTTTCACCACAATTCCTCTCTAGAAACACATAGGGTGGGGCTTTGAACTTTTTGGTAGCCACCAAGATGGGCTTGTTGCACGACATGTAAAAAAAAAAAACTGGTCAGCCTTGTAATCTTGATTACACCCTCTTTTATCATATAGTTCCTGATTTAAATTATTTGTTTCCAGGTTGACACAGCATTATACTCAAATAACTTCATGTTTGTGTTTGGACGACAATTAACACTGGAGAAGACTGGATTATATTCTTTACAGTGTGTGTGTGTGGGGGGGGGGGACGACGACCCTCAAGTCCAGTATCTGAGCGTCAGTGTGTTTGTGTTGGCACAAGTATAAAACGAAATCAAACATGAGGAT
>OMLP01015389.1:46441-58404 GCA_900302685.1 Spondyliosoma cantharus | reverse complement strand
AATGGCAAGCTTCCATGTAGAATTTGTCTTCTTCCTTTTCTGCCATCAAGTGATACTCTTTCTGTTTGTGAGTTCTCTTCAACCTTCTAGTCACAGTATATTTTGTGTGAATGGGCCCGCTTTCAGGATTAACACTCACTACTTTATATTGCCGCACATCAAACTGTCTTGGTTGGTGATACTCTGCTACGGCCTGCAAACCAAGGACGACACATGAAATATGGACACACTGATGTTAAAAAGTGCACACGAGAGGCTTCAGTTGACCGAAGTTGGGTTTAGCGCCCGGCTAACTTGAATGGGGATAAAATAATTTAATCGTGCAGCTCTTCTAGACTTACCAAATGTTATTGTAACGAATGGCTCAAATTATGACTGGAGTTGTGACGCTCAAAAGTAAATTATCCACTGTTTCAATGACGCTTCTTTCACAATGTAAGCTTATGGGAAAAAGTGTTTTTGGGCCACAGTGCATCCTGTGATGATGTACTTGCACAGTTTGGCCACCACAAAAACTGGCTTCAAAGCTCTTCCTGATGTCTTGCTCCAAACCTGTGGTTTTGTATCAGCTTCACACTTGAGTTTCACATTATTCCTATTCTACAAAGGTACAGAAATGATGATATTATTCTTTAGAACCATTCAGGGCTAATTGCTAGATAGTCTCTCAAATTAAAATGGGTTCGGTTTAGAGGAACTTCAAGTCCCATACATGGGTATAAAACTACAAGTTGAGAGAGATTTTTACCAGAAGATGCAGACTGCAAGATGATAGAGGTCTCTTGCAGAGTTTTAATGAAGATTTGTCCTTGTAGACTTTTTTCCTTTTTTATGTAGCTAACTTTTTACAGTGTAGTGCAGACGAGACCCCCAGTTTCACATTATCGCCTTTTTGACGCGGATGATCACGTCAAAAGGCCTCGCTGCATGGCCTCACATTAGCCGGCTGCATACATCCCTCGTGCACGTCTCTCGTGTTCGATCACAGCCTGAAGAAGAGAGCAGCCCTCGAATCGCTCTCTGCGTGTGTTTTTCTGAGTATTTGACCTTTTGAACACACGAGATCCTCTCTTTTCATGCTTATGGTTTAGCAGTCAGCAGATTTAGCTTGTCTTGAGTGTTGAGTATGCCCCGTTCACTTTACTCCAGTCATATGACAGAGGGCAGCCACCTGTCACTTCTCTAACCACCGAACTCCTCAGCCGCTCCTGTGTTCCTTTGTTCAGACACGGCGGATGAGGCACTCCCTTCACCTGAGCAGGAAGTAGGCCACATGATTCAGTAATCATTGCATAAGTCAGCGGGTTTTCACACTCACACAGCCTCTATTATCACAGAGGATTACGCATACTTACAGAAATGTGTGTCATGTGTACTGTTTGTTGCTCCAGGTTAGAAGAAATCGAGCGTAAGAAAAATGTTGAGCAAAGAGTGACCAAGCTGGTGAAACCCCATCAGCCAACTTCCTCTCTTTGACCGTGTGTGTGTGTGTGTGTGTGTCTACAGAATGGCACTGTATCATTTTCTTTTCCCTCTGAGATGGAGGCGGGCCACCAGTCAATCCCGCTAGTCTAATATTGAGTGGTAGCCTAGCAACCGATTTCTAATGAGCTCTCAGACCGACGTCTTCCCACACTGTGGCCAATGAAAACAAACAGGAAAAAAAACTCACTTCCTGGTCAATCATCCTTTATTGATCCAAGTCGAAATGTGTCCGTCATCTCAGACGATCAATAGCGGCGAGAAAGTCTCACAAACATGGGCACAGAGAGGCAACATGTCTGTGAATTGTTTACTTTTCTTTGCTTGAAATGTCGGTTAGGCTGACGGAGCTTTTAAACAAAGGCTGCTGTGTCTGTGGAGTCGGTTGGGTGGAGTGAAATCACTCACCTGACTGTCGTTAGCACAGAGCTGTACGAACAGCACTGATGGTGCTTGCTGATTACAGAATCACATCTTAATACTTAATTCCCCCCTATTGACTTTTTTTTTTAAATGCAGTAAGCCATAAATGGGGATCTGAACATGTAAGTATACAATGGGAGGAAATGAGTAAAAAGGTGCAAACCATAACAACAGATCATCGGAGCACTTCCGTGAAGAAGCCCCCTGCTGAGTGCAGATGGTACTCTAATCTGTTAAAAATGCCTCTGCATATGTTCAGGATATCCTAAAATATCTATTAGTCATAGTGGCTGCTATTGGATGAGAATATTTTTGGTCTTCAGGGACTAAGAGGTGGGCAGCCAAAAGGCGGCGAGAGACAGAATAGGGGATCGAGGGAGGATGTGATGCATAATAGATTGGATTTGTGTCAGGAGACCAAATTGACGAAGGTCTGGGGGAGGGGTGTAACCATGGAGCATGGCTGGCTATGGCTTGATGAGGTCTATTCAAGCTGAAATGCAATGGCGTAAATTGAAGGCAAGTGCTGGGCGGTCTGAGGGCGGGGGGGGGGCTTGCATTTTGGTCAATGTCAGTCGTAGTGCAGCTGCAGATGTGCACTGTGATTGTTGTCCTCTTTGCACAGCCTTTCCTGAATTTGTGACCAAAAGCCACAGGAGTCTGTCTAGCTGCCAAAATAACAGGGTGGTTCAGTGGTTTGAGTGACCTTGTTGTAAGTGGAAGGTCGGAAGTTCAAGCTTTGCGATATTCATGTGAATATGTGTGACCGAAAAACTCCCTCTTGCACAATGTTTGCTTAAAGATGTAAGAAAAGCATGCCGAGTTAGTCCTGTTGGATGCCTTGCTGTATGTACTTTAGAGTATCCATTCACCTGATGACTAAGCTGTCAGATGGTTTCAATTTGCCCTGTGTTTATTGACACTGCATAAGCTTTACATTGTCATGACACCCATGTGGTGAGTGTTATTGTGTCTCAGGATTGGTCAGTCTTCAGTGGTCTGATATGGAAAAAGAACATTGACTAGATAAGCATAATTGACAGGAGATAATCAGAAGTGAAAGATAATAACAGATAATGGTCTGTTCAACGGCCACACTAATAAAATTTTATGGCAGTAAACAGATAAAAAACTGTTGTGACAACGTGACACATCCAGCAGCAAATATTGTCGAGTTATGAGGTCTAATTAAAGACTCATTCAGAACATGAAAAAATTCACCTCCATGTCTCCTGGGAGGAGTTGATGTTGAATATCGTAATCAACATCGTGGCAGTCATCTCACAGATTACTTGACATATCCCATTACGTCTCTGTCAAAGGGCCAATTTGTAAGATATCACCAGAATGTTTGTTTCAAACATTCAAAAAATGAACTAATATTATCAGCAGTATAAAGAAACGACAGTGTTGACATCATGTCAAAAACCTATGTATTGTGTTGCTAAGACACTGAACTTAGCATGCTAGCCATCTAGCCCTGGCCCATCCTGTCTCGTAAGTTTCAGCTTGCCGTGTCTTCTTGTACCTGGAGTCGTAGTCCTGATCGGAGCTGCTGTAAATCACCTCTGTAATCCCCCGTCTTCAAACTGACCTATGTCCTTCTTGAAAGTTGTGTTCAGACCACGTTGGGTGCCTGGAATTCTTCGCTCTCGGGCTGCTAAAGCCAGTTTAGCTGAGCCCTGTTGCCCGTGGTCACTCCCCCCTGTGACCCGAGCTACCTTTGAATTCTCCCCATATTTTCTAGATTACACCTTTTAAGAACAATGACCTCTTTCTTGAAGGGAAGACGGAGAAAAGTGGTTTTGTTTTTTTAGCGGAAAATGCCTCACCTTCAAGTTCCTGGTTATTACCTATTTTAAATGCTGTTGGCTGTTAGCTGGTCTTACAGACATGATTCGTAATATTTTTGCAACAAAATGTTAAAAAACAAATGGATCATTGTTATACACTTGCGTTATGCTAAATGTTTTCAAAATGTTAAAACCGACAGAAATGCGGGGAATCATCAGATACGTCTGAGAATGAGGAGGGAAGTCTTAGAACGTAACTAAAATAACTAAAATTTGAACACATCTCCTTCTCCATGATCATTTCTGCCCAAGTCACATGAGATTTTCACTAACAATGTTGATTAATAATGAAGACAACTCCCTTGATTCAATGTCTTGTTTTGATTGAGAGACAGCTAGCGGCAGAAATTATATACCAAGCATGTAAGCCTTACAACAACAAAATAAACCCTCACCTAAACTTTTCTATGCCAAAAAGGTTAAATTATGTTTGTTTTTTCCATCATTGTTTTGTTCAAATTGTCTTTTTGAAAGAGGTAAAAGTAGGATCCTAATGTGTATACTTGACACTTTTTGTTTTAAACATCAAACCCTCCTTCTCATTTACTGTGATTATGCTCTGTGATTTTTCATGACAACTCGAAAGAGATTGTACTGGACATGAAGATGACATTTACTTGCAAATGGTGAAGCAAAGCTCTTAGCCCTAATCTGACAGTTCAGAAAGGTCAGTGTCATATTTGATACAGTTCGTAAAAACCTTGAGATTTTGGCTTCCAGTCCATGAATTGTCTTTCAGGATCAGCCAACAGTCTGCAGTCACACACTTGCGTGCCGTGATGGTATTTTCACCCCTATTTATACTCTCTGAAGGCCAGCTGACACACCAACGATAAACAGTTTCCTATATTCCTGCTAATGACTGTCTGTGAACTAGACTGTGTCAGTGTGCTGTTTGAAGTGGATGTGCCTACACTTAACACAAGTTGATCAGCCCTTTCAGAGCAATAGTACCACATTCTTTTAAATAATTTTCTTTTTTAACACGTTAGACTTTTGTCTTCGGAGCTACTAATTCAAGTAATCCATCGCAACGGTGCAGGGTTGGGTCAGACTTTGTTGTTCTTGTATTGTCCATCACTGTGTATTGAAGGAAGGCAGTGCCTGTAATGTTTCCCAATTGTGATTTCTGTCAGGTTTACGTTGTGGGATGGTTGTGGCTGTTAACTATGAACTGTCCAGCAGTGCAGCAGTCGAGACACTGATGCAGTGTTCTCAGATGTGGTTTCAGGTTGTCAGCTGACTGCCTGCCTGCCTGCTAGAGTGGGTCACGTTCTCAATAATCAGCTGTGGAATGTCTTCCTTTTTTTCTTTTTCTTTTCCTCCTTCCAGTTTCTCCCTCCTCCTCTATCCAGTATCAGTGTCTCTTTTCCTCTCTTTCTGCTTGTTTTGCTCTTGACCCTCCTCCCCTCTGAATCACGAGACTACAGTGGTGGTCCTCTGTGTTCAGCTGCAGAAAGCCACTGAACCATGGCTGCCATCCATCTTTGTGTACTTGTTTTAGGACACCGTATAATCACTGACTCACTGTGGCATGACGTTTCAGCCGATAATAGAGTATGAGTAATTCTCAGTTAGCACACAGGTGTGTGTTTGCTTATGGAGCAGCATGTGGGGGAAATGAGAGCTCGATGGGTGTGAGGAAAAGCAGACCTTATTGTAGAGAATCATAATGATGAAGTCACTCTTTTACTTTAATAAAGCAGTTTGTCCACTCTAACGCTAACGAGAAAAATGTTGCATTTTGGAACCCACTGATTTGCCAGCCAAGCTGCTTTTCATAATTAACAAAAGGCCTAACTGGATGCCTGCCAGTGTCTAGTAGAGCACACAAAATGTACCCAAATAGGTCTGGCTACTAGCAGTGTAAATATCTTGTTCATGATCGGTGAAAGACGGATATTTAGACATTCTGTGTCCTTCTTGCAGGTATGGCATCCGGCCAGAGAATGTGATCGTGTATGGCCAGAGCATTGGCACCGTGCCCTCCGTGGACCTGGCTTCTCGTTATGAGAGCGCTGCCGTCATCCTCCACTCCCCGCTCACGTCTGGCATGAGGGTGGCCTTCCCCGACACCAAGAAGACCTACTGCTTCGACGCCTTCCCAAAGTGAGTGCACTGTATGCACAGATGGCATGTGTGAAAGCCAGGCTAAATGCATCACAGACTTCCACAGAGAGGCCCACAGACAGTCACATAACAGGAGTTCACATTCATTTGCAAACAGCATTGTATGAATCAGGAAAACATAAACAAAAAAGCTTGCAAACAGAGATACATTTAGATGTGTCAAGTTAATTCAGCATGTGTATCTCTTCTTAATGAGTCTTTAGTAATATCCTCAGTAGCTCCATCTGTTGGCCAAATTGCAGAATAGCTGTGCTTCATTTCTCCTTCTTGGTGAATTTTCAACATTTATTATGCATCTTTTACAGTGTTGATGATTACAATAACTTAAAGGAGACATATGATGCACATTTTTAGGTTCTTGATTTCATTTTGTGTTACCACTGGAATAGATTTTAATGTTCTAGTGCTCAAAAAACACATCAGTTGTTTGAAACGCTCTGTTTTAGCTGCTGTCTCTTTAAGCGCCCCCCCCCCTTCCAAATACCCAGTCTCCTCTGATTGGTCAGCTCACACATGTCTGACTCAGCACTGCTAACAACAGAGCAGCAGTGCTAAATAAATTCTTAGGTGCCAAACTAGTCAGCAGGCATAAATTATGCGAATATTGCAAATATGTGACATGGTAGTGTGGTGTGATCTTTTACATGCTCAGCACCTATATAAATCACTGATGGAAAGGAAAGAAATAAAAAACATAAATGGTCTCGTTTTTCTCTTTGCCTTCATGTCTGTATTTTGAATCCCGACCTAACTGACTGTTTTCCTATCTTCTTTCAAAGCATTGACAAGATTTCCAAGGTAACGTCACCAGTACTGGTGATCCACGGTACGGAGGACGAGGTCATTGACTTCTCCCATGGCCTGGCGCTGTATGAACGCTGTCAGCGTCCCGTGGAGCCGCTCTGGGTGGAGGGCGCCGGACACAATGATGTGGAGCTCTACGGACAATACCTGGAGAGACTCAAACAGTTCGTCGCACACGAGTTGGTCAACTTGTAGAGGGCCTGGATGAAAGGGTGGAGAGGGAAGAAGAGAAGAAAGAAATGGTTTTCAGGAGAGGTTGGATGACGGGTACATCTTTTTCTTTTTAAGTGAAGTGATGCAGGTGGAAGTGTTTGTCTGTTCAGTGCTGAAGTTTCGATGGAAGTCTTCTCTCATTATCGAGCACCTCTCCCTCTTTGCCTGGGCCTTTCAGCTCCGTCCGCTTCACATGCTGCAGCTGTGAACTTACAAGTATCCATCGTTTTTTGTTTTGCTTTTCTTTTTTTATCATGTTGAAAATTGCACATCCTGAAAGTGCGTGAATGAAAGGGGTAGTAGACGACTGCACAGGCAACATACTGTGTGTATGTGCGATATACAAGAGTGTGTGCGTGAGTATGCGAGTGTCACATTTTTGCTGCCTTTTGAAATGGTCCACGGTTCGTAATGGTCAACTCGCGAGGCTTTTGAAGTCCAGGGAAACAACCTTGCCACAAACTGGACTGGACCAGAAGTGGACCAGACTCCCTCTAATTCAACCGAACTCTTTCTGACTGTGAGGTCAGGTTTGGTCCCACACACTGCAGTCACCATGAATTTCTTTTTTTTGGATTACTGTTTATTATATTTTTTTATATTATACATGATATTTGCACGTATCAGCTATCACTGAAGAACTGTACAAGACAAACTGACATATAATCTAGCTGTGCCAGTGTTGCCAAATGTTTAGTATAATATATTACAGAGACTTAGACACACAAAGAACGTTATACTTTGTACGATTAAGATCTACTAGAAACATCTCCAAAGCTTTGTTAGCTGTATTGAGCTTCTACTTTTCTGTTTAGTTTAAAAATGGTACAATTTTTAAATGTTACAATCTACAAGAACATGATGCAAGATTGGTTAAAAGGCCTGGGCTGTTTATCATCAACAAACAAAGTGTGGGTTTCCACAGCTCTTACTTCGGAGTTTACATTGAAGTGTTGTTGCTGTAAGATCAGTATCACTAAGCCGTCGTCAATGATCTTGATGCTAGACTGTTTTGTGCAGAAGATATCTGACCGATCATTGAAAATAAGAAGTATTCACCTTGGTATAGTAGTGACTATTTTCACGCCCAGTATTGACAGTGTTTTATCTGTCTTTGGGTCTGAAGATATCAAGTTAAAATGATGTACTTAGTAGATCTCTTAGGAACCTGAATCCAATCTTTCTAGATGTGTCACTTGTTTTATATGACGAAGATTTAACTACTGTGACAGCACCGAACGGTCTGCGCTCTGATTAAGACTTATACCACTAATGCCAATCCTGACTGAATGGATAACATTATTAACACAGCTGACATCGATTCAGTCAAACTGATTTTCAGTTCAGGAAGTATTCAAAAAAAATAAAAATGTTTTATTATAAGTTATTGACAAGCATTTATTTTCAGTACATTTGAGCTAAAAAATGACTCCAGTGGGTGTATGTCAGCATCAATGTCTCAGCATTAAAAGGCCTCCATCATCACAGACGGAATGTTTAGTTTTGGTCTTAAATGTATTTTTTTGTCTGCATGCTATTTTTTGGATCCATTGTTGTCTGTTGATTTGCCCTTTTAATTCTGAGTGAGACTAAACAAAGCGTTAACGACTCCATTGAGGGACTGTCAGAGCCGTGTATGGCAAATGTCAAAGTGCTACTGCATGCCATGAATGGCTAGTTTCTCTACTTGGCCTGTATATGAAACACAGAAATGCATAGGAAATCTCAATATTTTTTATGGGTATGTTGAATACCTGTATTACACTTGAGCCTGCTTCCACTAAATGGGCCGAATACTCTCGGTAAGTGACAATTAACCAATAAGCCAATGGGTGCTACTGTAAACCTTCAGGTCTGAATACTTATAGGTTGAGAGGAGGCAAAGATAGCTTGATGTTTGACGGATTGACCAAAATCCAAAACAGGATTGGATCATTAACTGTTTGTCAGGTGATGGTCTGTTGTTTGAAATGTTTTTGTTTCTTTCATAACTCATTTGTCTTACACACGAGGTTATGCTTTCTTTAATTTTGACTTTGTAAATAATATTTGTACTGGACATGTTGTCATTTTTCTTTTACAAGCTTTTGTCATCAAATTCCAAATCTTGATATGACAACTGTTAGACCCTGGTAGGCCATCATTTTGGCTTTTCAGATGACCTTTGTACTGGTCTCTTTGACTAATGTCATCTCTGATTTGATTAGATTAATTTTGTAAAGCATATTTCAATACAGAAGGAACGTATATGTAATAACAATATTAATATAGTAATTCTAACATGGATAGAGAAAATAAAATGGTATTTGAGAAGCAACCCAATTTGTGACTGTTTGATTTTTAAGGGCAAACCTTTCATGCTTTATTTTTGTTCTGTATCGTCTTGCATGACTACAAGTAATCAAATGCCCTTGCTGTTATTGTGATGGCGCTCATGTTCAGAGGGTGAGGTAGTGCCTCTATTCTGGAGAGAGACGTGATTTGGCGGCACCACAGTGGATATTTACTGTCAGCAACACAATCTGCACACCCTCTGTCAGGGTGATTGCAAGACCAAGACAATTTTAACAAGCAATTTCACAGGAAATGTGTTTCATGAAACTTAAAATTCTCTGGTCAATAAACAGAGCCAGTGAGCAGAATGTCGTTCTTTTGTTTTCAGCATTTAAGGTTGTAAATAAATTTGAATTGTGAGACTTCAAACGGAGTGGACACATGATCAGCACCTGTTCCATTTAATGAAAACTGGCACAACAACCTTTCAGAGTGTTTATTGTATTGTATTGTATTGTATTTCTGAATATGTATTCATAACACTGCACCAGCCTCGTTTGAGTCATTTAGTAGAGATAATTATGTTCTGCACAGTTTGCTCATGAGGTGCACAGTCTGCTACTTTCCCCAGGTCAAATTGAAGAGATGATATTTCAGAGGAAATGGCACTAAAAGGAAAAAGTGTCAACTTGACACTGCTTGAGATCAAGAGGTCAACTCTGCTGCTTAGGCTCGGGACGGTAACAGAATATGGATGAGGAGACCGCAGGAAGATGTAGAAGGAACAGCGAGTGAGAAATCCTGCAGTGTGACTGCAATCAAAATGAGAGATGTAAAAGTTATGCAACTATTTTGCGATAATCATCAGTGTTCAATATGTCAGAATCCAAGTTGTGGATCATAAAGATCGAGGTTATGTTCAGTGAAATGTCCACCTGTCAGATTCCAACATGGGAGGGTGGTAATAGTCGTTTTCTTTTATACCAGCAGGGGGTAGTGTGGCCCAGGTTCAAGCCCCTCCCCTCAGTTCATGCTGTCAAAGTGCTCCTTGTGCCACATTCAAGGACTCCTCGAAAACCCCTTTTCTTATAAAATGAAGTCCAAAGAAACGGGCCTGCCCCTCTTTCAGACACCTTATTAGAAGAGCTGTGTGCTTGTGCAGGAATGTACTGTTTCGGTCACAGTGTTTTCACACTTCGATTCACAGCTTTTTCCTGTTAACAGGTTCTGTAGAAGCAGAGATAAATTACTATCAAATTGTCTATTTGTAAATCAAGATGTAATAACATACACATTTGCTCAATATTGTGTCAACAACACTCAAATTGCGACTATGGGCTCTTTTAGAACTGTAGTAGTATTGCTGGTGGTGTAGCCACTCTCAAAGAGCAACCAAATCCAGCACCAATCTGCACATGTTTACCTCTCGTGGACAGCTTTTGGTAAGTTTATATTAATGACTCGTGCTTGTCTACCTTTCATTTACATCAACTCATTTCTTTTATGCAAAATGACAAAGACATAGACAAGATTTATGACTACCTCAACAATGAAAACCTGTACTGCTACCCGAGGCTGTTGGTACCGAAACCTACAGATCACCTCCCTTAATATTTGTGTTTTAGAACTGAAACATGATATGGTAGGTATTCTTGCATTCAATATACTTACATCTAAATACTGTAAGGCCAATGCAATTATTAATTAGAATAATACTTGTATAAATGAAAACATGCCAAAAAAAACATGTTATTTTGGAGAATCCGTTGGGACAGTATTTATAAATAAATACAAAATAACAAATGTAAATGAACAGTCAGTTAATTAATAATAGATGAGATGAGAAAACAAGTCACACTGTGTATTTCTCTCTTGTCAAAGTATTCTAAATGTGCAGAGATATGTTAGATGTCCTGTATCGATGTACCATAACCACCACTAATATTACCACTAATAATAATAATGATTGTGATAACTGACCAAGTAAATGTACATATACAAGTAAAACAAAGCTAAAAAAGGATTGGTAAAATAAACATTAAACTATAAAGCATATAGAAGTAGTTAAAAAGTGAAGTGCAAACAAATAAATAAATACATATAAGGACATAACAGGCAACAATGACCAACAGCGTGTAATATTTGTAAACAAAAACAAAGAGTGCAAAGGAACATACATGAATGTGTAATGTGATATATTACTTCACATGTATGAAGCGGGTGGTCACATACAGTAGATCCATATATACATGTCTATATAAAGTGAGAATTATAGAATGATATAATTACCACTTTTATTATCAGTACAACAACACTGTCTATAAAAAAAACAATATATATTGGAGCAAATTGTTCCCAATAACGTTTAATCACTCCTTATGAAGTCTGTCAAAAACAGAGCTAGTTTTCATTTCCTTGTTATTCTTAACCTGTAAAGAACTGGCCGAAGAAAAAAAAGAAAAAAAAGAAAAGAAAATCTAAATTCTCTGAAAATGACCTGCCCAAAATTAATAAAGTATGTCTTTACAACTATAAGGTCAATATGAAAAATCTTGGTACTAAAATAAAGGTAACACTTGTGAGATTGCTGCGGAGGTTTAAGCCTTAGAATAGATTTCTAAGAATGTGTGTGTGTGTGTGTGTGTGTGTGTGTGTATGTATATATGTATATGGATGTATATCCAAAGAAAATAATATGTTTTTCCTTGTAGTTATTTAGCAAATCAAAATGTCTTTGTCTTAAAGTCGGATTGCTTGCCATGTTTTCCTTCTTATAAAATGCTG